>CM021103.1:19427164-19685655 GCA_007115665.2 Sequoiadendron giganteum | reverse complement strand
GATAGAGGGATTGGAGAGAGATGCAGGGAGTGAGAGAGAGATAGAGAGATAATGACATAGAGAGGGGTAAGAGGGAGAGACTTGAGAGAGAGGGAGGGAGAGGGGGTGGGGGAGAGACTTGAGAGAGAGAGAGAGAGAGAGTGTGGGAGAGTAGAGGGTGAGAGAGGGACTTGAGAGAGAGAGGGAGAGGTGGTGGAGGGAGATACTTGAGGAGAGGGAGAGGGAGAGGGAGAGGGAGAGAGGGAGGGAGTGGAAGAGAGATAGAGGGAGTGACTATGAGAGGGAGAAGGGTTAGGAGGGGGAGACTTGACAAAGAGAGAGAGGGAGAGGAGGTAGGATAGAGATACTTGAGAGAGAGGGAGAGACATGAGAGAGAGGGAGGGAGACAGAGAGGAGAGAGATAGAGGGAGTGAGAGAGAGATGGAGTGGGAGAGATAGAGAGGGAGAGACAGAGAGATAGAGATAGAAGGGGGTAGGAGAGAGAGACCTGAGAGAGAGAGAGAGGGAGGGAGAGGGGGTGGGAGGGATAAACCTAAGAGAGAGGGAGAGGGAGAGAGGGTGGGAGGGAGACACCTGGGAGAGGAGAGGGATACAAATTGGGAGAGAGGGGGTGGGAGGGAGAGACCTAAGAGAGTAGGAGAGAGAGGGAGTGGGAGATAGAGGGATGGGAGAGATACAAGGAATGAGAGAGAGAGAGAGACTTGAGAGAGGGAGAGGGGGTGGGACGGAGAGGGGAGTACTTGGGATAGAGGGATGGAGAGAGATGGAGGGAGGAGAGAGAGAGTGAGATAGAAAGGGGTGGGGGAGATACCGAGAGAGGGAGAGAGAGATGGAGAGAGGGAGAGGAGAGGAGAGGGGTGGGAGAGAGATAGAAGGAGTGGAGTGGAGAGACTTGATAGAGGGGAGGGGTAGGAGGGAGACTTGAGAGAGAGGGAGGGAGGGGTAGGGATGTGAGCACTCTGAGAGAGAGGGAGAGGGAGAGGAGGGGAGAGAGATAAAGGCACAAGAGAGAGAGGGACTTGAGAGAGAGAAGGAGAGGTGATGGGAGGGAGATACTTGAGGGAGAGGGAGAGGGAGAGGGAGAGGGAGAGGGAGAGAGGGAGTGAGAGAGGGAGAGAGTGGAAGAGAGATAGAGGGAGTGACTCTGAGAGGGAGAAGGGGGTAGGAGGGGGAGACTTGACAAAGAGAGGGAGGGAGAGGGGGTATGACAAAGATACTTGAGAGAGAGAGAGGTAGATGGGGTGGGAGGGAGAGACCTGAGAGAGAGGGAGAGAGACCAAGTGGGAGAGAGATAGAGGGAGCGAGAGAGAGAGGGAGGGATTGGGAGAGAGAGAGAGAGGGAGAGGGGCTGGGAGGGGAGAGACTCTAGAGAGAGGGTAGGAGGGAGATTATTGAGAGAGAGAGGAAAGGGGGATGGGAGGGAGAGACCTAAGAGTGGGAGAGAGATAGAGGGAGTGAGAGAGAGGAAGTTGGAGAGAGAGAGGGGGTTTGTGTGAGAGAGAGAGGGGGGAGGGAGATATCTGAGAGAGAGTGAGAGAGAGAAAGAGGGAGAGAGGGAGAGAGGGAGAGAGAGAGAGTGAGAGAGAGAGGGAATGGGAGAGAGATAGAGGGAGTGAGTGAGAGACCTAAGAGAGGAAGAGGGGGTAGGAGGGGGAGACTTGAGAGAGAAAGATAAGGACCTAAGAGAGGGAGATGGGTTGAGAGAGACAAAAAGACCAAAGGGGGAGAGAGAGAGAGAGAGAGAGAGAGAGAGAGAGAGAGAGAGAGAGAGAGAGGGAGAAAGGGGGTTGGAGTGAGATAGATTTATTTAGGTACCTAGGTGGGAGGGAAAGAGACCTAAGAGAGGGGATTGGAGTGAGAGAGAGTAGTCTAGGTCACGTGGGAGGGAGTAAGACTTGAGAAAGAGACTTTAGAGGGATAAAGAGTTATCTAGTTAGGGTAATGAGTTAGAGAGCATATGAAAGGTAAAACCTCAACTATGCATCTACAATCATAAACTATGCACTCTAAGCATTATCAAAGTTGTCAACCAAAGAGAGGGGAAATTAAGGTTTTGTTCAAAGCAGGTCATTAAATTTGGCACTCGCCAAATGAGACATCACATTTGGCACACACCAAATTTGGCGCTCGCCAAATGTGTGTGTCATTTGGTGAGCGCCAAATTTGGCGCTCACCAAATGACCTACTTTGGACATGTTAATTGACAGGATTTGCCAAATTTCCTCATATTTTCATCTATGCTCCCCGTCTCATTTGCATGTCTTTCAATGCAAGTTTATAAAAAAATCATGATAGCGTTAACCTCTCTCTTAGCTATCTAAATATATATAAAAAAAAAATCATTTTGATTTAGTTAAGATTTTGATTCATGGCTTCTATTCTAAATGCCTTTGTTTTTGGTCAAAAACCAACATGTGCTAGTTCTAGGATAGATTTTTACTTGTTCATCGAAACGTGAAACAAATTACATTTTTTGAAACTAGATTCCATTCTACACATGAAAAAAAAATCAATTTTCAATTAGTTTTCAAAAAAATTAGGGGGGAGCACACTCGAATTTCAAATTTTTAGGATGTATCCACTTTGAAAATTCATAAAATATTATATATTCATTAAAAAAATAATCTAAAAGAGTGAGGATAAACTACATGGTGTTAGCTAATTTCTCACTATTGAGATTTTTGAAATTCTAAAAAAAAGTTAATTTTAAAAAGGGGGGATCCCTCAGAAGTTATGCTATTTTTTTTTTATAAAAACAGGACTTGTTTTGCCACCCTCCCTCCCCCCCTTTTTAAGACCCTTAATCTTCATTAATTTCAAAAAAAAATAGTAGCTTAGAAACTAGATTCGGAGCACTTCAACTTTTTTTCTTGTTGCATCTTGAAATTTTGAGCGTAACTATCTTCATTTTCTCGTGCAAATCAAATTTTGTTGATCTCAAAAAAAAAGTGGCATCTTAAGAGCCAAAATTGTGTCACAGATCTATGCACTTACCCGTGTATTTTATTTTTTATTTTGATTATGAAGTGGGAGTTACTCATGATACGTCTTTTCATTATTTTTCAAGTTTGATGGAGTCCTTATACTAGAATTTGAGAAAAATTATCACATATCATTTTTCAAAGATAATAATATGGAGATTAACCATAGTACTCGATCACATAGGGTGTTGATCATATTGCTTGCATTGCTCAAGGCAATATCACATTGATTGCATAACATAAATAATTTTCACATTCCCACATCACATGAGGTTATGCCATATGACCATATTACACAAATCTATAGTGTAATGCACATTATGCATAATATTATTGTACCACTTTTATATAAGTAGAATTTCCTAAACCTTCAATCTTCTCATTTTTTGTAGATAGTTGAAATTACTCAAGTAGTTTATGTTTATTTTGATTATAAAGTGGGAGTTACTCATTATATATCTTTTCATTATTTTCAAGTTTGATGGATTCCTTATACTAGAGGAATGTGAGAAAATTTATCACATATCATTTTTCAAAGATAGTAATATGAAGATTAACCATAGTAATTCATCACATAGGGTGTTGATCATATTGCTTGCATTGCTCAAGGCACATCACATTGATTGCATCACATAAAATAATTTCACATTCCCACATCACATGAGGTTATGTCACATGGTTATATTACACAAATCTATATTGCAATGCACATCATGCATAATATTATTTTATCACTTTTAGTGTAAGTAAGATTTTCTAAACCTTCAATCTTCTCATTTTTTGTAGCTAGTTGAAATTACTTATAGTTTATGTTTATTTTGATTAATAAGTGGGAGTTACTAATTATATTTTTTTTCATTATTTTCAATTTTGATGGAGTCCTTATATTAGGAGGAATGTGAAAAAAATTATCACATATCATTTTTCAAAGATAGTAATATTTTATGAGTGTCTCCATGTATTTAATTTTTATTTTGACTATTAAAATGTTCATATACTTTAAAATTCATAATCATGTTAGAATCACATGCACATCAAAGTGAAGCTAAAATTTAATGGTGAAAATTTTGTATTCATGTAATTTTGGACCATCTATTTTTATGCTCGCCTTGTTGGAATTCCTTGATACAATAACACACTAACAAGCATCATAATTTTGTACTAGTTTTGGATCATGCCCTAATCCCTATTTGTACCTATTTTATCCCTCCTTACAATTATTTCAATGTGTATCATTTACTTGAAATTTATCTATCTCATTTTTTCTTACTTTCATACATTCAATTCAAACCATGAAATTACCATTTTATACCTTTGGTTTATTTTTGTACCAATTGGGATTAACCTAGTTCAATATTGAGGTGTGTAGAAATGAACTCAAAATTTAAATTACTGAATTCAAATTCAAACATTCTCACCCCCTTCTACTAGCCATTATGAGCCAACTTAACACATTTTTGTGACATGTTGCTATGACATGGTATTTAAATACATTTAATACCCACTTAATTTTATCTAGACATATGAGAGATTTTTTTTTTAAAACGCATTTAGAGTACTATTTTATTTTCTAAAGTAAAAATAATCATATTTATATGTTGATAGATATTGTCTTCAATATTTATCATTGATGCTCATCTAGTCCATCAAAGAGGTTTAAGTTAGGAGAACATGTTCACATAATGTGATGATACATTCCAAAATGGTGTCCCTAGACACCATCTTGACACATTCAAATATCAAAATGTAGGAGGAAAGTGGTTTATTCAAGCACATTTTATTAGATTATTTCCATGTAGTACATTTAATCCCACATGCATTAGATCAAATTCCTATTTCTCAAAATCAACCTCACAACACTAATAAATGAACCACATATATTCCAATGACTATCCAAATTTCGATACATCCATCATATTGCAAAATTAGTATTTAGATAAAGACAATCATATTCAATATAACATCAAATAAAATTTCTACTTTATCTAAATACCCCTACAAATCAAATTTAATTTTTATTTACTTATTATATTATCAAATCTCATATGTCATTAACTTAAATTAATTGTTAATTTATTGATTACATTTATTTGAGTATTTATTACATTTATATAACTTAAGAGATATTTTATTCTCTTATAATAATGTATGCTAACCATTTTTAAAGATATATTGTCTTTTTCAAAGATAGATTGTGTGTAAAGATTGTGAGTATCACATTCTTACCAATTCTTTTTTAAGGTATTTTTTCTAGTGAATTTCTTAAGACTTGAATATGACTTCATTGCTAAATAAAGACAAATATATTCAATATAATATAAAATAAGATTTCTTCATTATCTAAATATCCCTATCTACTAGATTGAATTTTTATTTACTTTTTATTTATCAAATCCCATCTTTTATTAATTTAAATTAATTATTAACTTGTTGATTACATTTTATTAGATTATTTATTACACTAAAGAAAGATTTGATTCTCTTGAAACAATATATGATAAAGATATATTGTCTTTTTCAAAGACAGTTTATGTGTAAAGATTGTGAGTATCCCATTCTTACCAATTTCATTTTTAAGGTATCGTTTCTAGTAAAGTCCATAAGACTTGAAAATGACTTCATTGCTTATTGTATGGGCCCATTGCATTTTAACGAATAACTGATTTAAATAAGCTCATTCATAACCAAAAACCTCCCCCAAAAAAGACCGGAAAATGCAATAAATTAATATTTCAATCCATTTGTTAGTAGTGTCTTTATGCATGCAGACATACGTATTTTAAGGACTGGACACGTCAACATTCATGCGCGTTGTACAATTTATTCTTTATATGGGCAAAATCCAACGTTAGTACGACTTGTCTCGCCCCAATCATCTTCACCGTATGCCAACCCATCGTGTATGTAAAACTATCCTCGCAATCTGACTGCTGCTGCAGCTTCACCTACAAATTGATTGATTTTTTCCCCTTTTTACTTTTTCGAGGCCAATACTTATCTGTTACGGTAGGTAATTTTAGGAGTGATGTGGGATAATGATGATATACACATACATTCTTAGATATCTAAAAGAAATGACAATAATAGCCACATGGGATTTTAACGAGCTTTCTCGTCAAGCAGTAATGATATATGTGAGTAGGTGTGAAGCATTTCTCGTTGATGTTAACCGGCAGTAACAATCACAATTGAATCATCCCCCTCTCTTCGCCCTCTCACAAGCTTTAACCTTCATTCGGGTATGTGAAATCACCCTGGCCTCGAAATATAGTGAACTCATACGCATTCTAAACCGTAACGTGTGCATCTGAGAAAGCATAGGTGCAGGGGAAATCTTTCACCACCCAAATCTCCTCTTTTTTGCCTTGAAAAGAGCTATATTTCTTCCCCACGCTAGAGCCCAAATTGATATTTTTCTGAGGTTCGCTTTTGCCAGTAACTTATTCTTGGCTATGTTGTTTGTGATGATGGGTTGATGAAATGAATGTTATTGCTGTGTGTTGTGCAGATAGAAGAGAGCAGATTTCAGTTTAGCCCTGAACTCATGAGGATGAGCTGCAATGGCTGTCGAGTTCTGCGAAAAGGCTGCAGTGAGTCGTGCATTCTGAGGCCGTGCTTGGACTGGATAAAGAGTGAACAATCTCAGGCAAATGCGATTGTTTTCCTGGCCAAATTCTACGGCCGCACAGGCCTCATCACTCTCATCGCCAGCGGCCCTCCACATTCAAGGCCCGGTTAGTTAGATTAAACGTATTTTCTTGTCAAAATTAGAGGTATAAAACAATGGCTTAGAATCTGTGTGGTTTTGGTTCAGCTCTGTTCAGGTCTCTACTGTACGAAGCCTGTGGGAGGCTGCTTAATCCCGTCTATGGATCAGTCGGTCTCCTCTGGTCTGGCAATTGGGCGCTATGTCAGGCGGGAGTGGACAGTGTTCTTGACGGATCGTACCCTGCTGACATGCAGAACAACTCAAATCTAGTTGACCCATACGATGAGGAGCACCGCGTTGTGCACGGTGCCCTCATGCAAAGCATAGCGGGGGAATTGCACAGAGTGAAGGGCAGAGGCAAATTTAAGTGGGTCGATCCTCATGCTAAACTCAATTTCAGAGAACGTCATGAATTCATTACCGATCTTGAGATTTCAAGCGGCGAGACCCAGAGGAGGGGTTTTGATATAAGAAAAACGAGCCTGCAAGACAATGATATAATTTGGACAAAAGATGTTTTTAGCAGTGGCAAAGGGAAATGCTCATCCTCGCCTGTTGCTTCAGAACACCAGGATGATTTGGGTGGTCAGAAGAAGTATAAAAAAATTCACACCCTCAACCCTGAAGTTGAAGCTTTCTCTGTGAAAAGTAGTGAGGTGGAGGTGGAGGTGGAGCTGGAACTCACACTCGGTGCTCAAAAAAGCTCTTCCCCTCCACTACCATGAGAGTAGGTCGGAAGCACCGTATATGTTAGAAAATAGTAGTTAAATATTTTTTATTACTTTTGAACTCAGCAGAAAATAAATTGTGTTTTTGTTTAGCAACTATTTTCATGGTTTCTAATTGTGGAGTTGGAGAGGTAGTTCATTCGAAATCATGAGGGGAAATTGCAAAAAATCCACACAATTTTTCACTAAACCACCTTTCCTTATTTTTTTCATTGAAATTGATTTACTTTATTAAAAGTGATTCTAAATTATTATGTATTTTGGATTGAGTGACACACCAATGGAAAATCTAATAGATTTTTTTGGGTTGAGTGGGACATTTGTTTTCTTTACATCGTAGATATAAATTTATTTATTTTTTAAAATTATAGTGTATTGAAAAGTTCAAAATATTATTATTTTTTTTGGGTTGAGTAGGATATATATATTTTTTTATCTCGATTTCGACTTTAATAAATATATAAACCACTTAAAAAGAATTATAGTGTATTGAAAAAATGAAAATGAAATAGTTGTTAGTCTATTTTTTAATATTGATATTAAAACAGTTAGAAAATATTTTTTTAATATAATTTTGGAGCTCTATTTAGGGGCCTAGTTTAAAAGCGGGATATTACAATCTAAAAATATTCAACATACTTATGCATCATAGATCAAAAGAATTCAACCATGTTAAACTAGATTGTTTTCCTCATGAGATATAAGAACCATATTTCTAGGGGATTGTTTTCCAATGCCATTTTTCAATATTTAACCTTAATCCAACTTACATCAATTTTCATCTTCCTCCTCATAATTTTAAGATGTCTTAGAAATAGCAAATGATCAATCAATAGTTTCAAAATTAGATTTTGGAATAATGGTTCTCATTTTTCATTCCTCATGATTGTCGTTGATCTTAATACTCATGCATCATGCCCAAATTTGAAAGGAGAAAGGATGAGGATCTTTAGATTAAGTAATGAAGTGCTTCCAACAACCTAAGTGATAATTTTACTTTAGCTACCTAAAAATCACCCTTAAATTTCTAATAGTGAAACATTTTCTTCATTTGAATGATATTCTCATAGTCTAGAGCCTGTTTTCATACACAATTCTCCACCTTTTGTTATATCTCATCTAATAAAACATTTGAGATATCAATCTCCACTTGAATCCTAGTTGAAATAGATTAGATTGGACAATCAATTTCTTAGTTGAGCACCAAGAATTTCTCTAGAGAATTTTCGATACTCTACAATAAAGAATCAATGGAAAAATTTATAGCAAGAGGTATGGTAGCCTAACTCAAATAGGAAGAACATAAAAGGTTAATTTCATATGATTGAAGTCTAGGAACCATGGTTTCACTAATAGATTTTTTTCCAAAAACTAAGGGCCTTCCTCCAATATGAATTCCCAATCAACATATAATTTATATAGAAAGAGAAAAGAAACCCTAAGAAAATAAATATTTTAATGATGTCTTGAAATCTTGAGAGCCATTTTTAATTAGCCAAGCATGTAAATCTGATAAGATTAATCAAAAGGGGTTAAACTAATATAAAAATTGCATGCTAGTTCATATTTCACTTCCTCTATTATTACATTCTACCCTAGTGTAAGCTACAAGTGAATCGCCAAACATGAAACATTATTCCTATGATTATTTTGAGTTTCCAACCCCTTAACATCTCGCTTTGGAGGGGATTTATATGTCATTTTAGATATAAAAGGATTTTGATATCTTGAATAGCAAGTCTCTTTTAATTCTATAGCCATTAACACCATACAATTATCACCATCTTGAACTTGTTTTCAAGGTGTAACTAGAGAATTCAATGCATGAAGAGAGGATAGGATCATGAGATCAAGATCTAAATAAACATTAGTATATTGGGGAAAGAAATTGTAATAATATTCTCTCATATACACCCAAAAATGTTAAGACACGTAAAATATCCATGTACTGCCTCTACTAGAATAAATGGTTTAGGATATTCTTTGAAAGGAAGAATAACCATTTCAAATATCTTACTTTTTTAAAGTATTATAACATATATCCATGTTTAATATTTATTAAGAGGTATTTAAAATATTTGATGTGACAATCATTATACAATACAAAGGTAGGTGTATAACTTAATTTATACAAATAATATATTACACTGATTAGGACATATCAAATCCACGTTAAGATGAATATGTGTTAATATATAAACATAATACATCTTAAACTAAAGAAAACTTGAAACCATCATTTAACAATCATATTAAATAAAAAATTTATTATCAAATTGGTAGATAAAAATATTTGTATAAATAATTATAGTATGCAAATATTAATAAAAAAAAAAATATTAAACTTCTAATAAATTTTTTATATTATATATATATATATATATGATCTTATAATGACACTATCAGTTATTGATGGGTTTATCTTATAACTTTTAAAAGTGATTTACTTTTAACTTTTTTGACTTTTAAGTTTAATTATGTTTGTTTTTATCAATATTTTGGATCTTATTTATTCAAATTAAATATTTTTTATTAATTATATATATTAAAATCATATTAAACATAGTCATATATATGTACACAATTATAATTATTATAAAACCTTAAATAATTTTAAATTTAAATAAGTTCAAACATATAATTAAAAAATATTGAAACATACAATGCTTATAAATTAATAAGTTTAGATTAAATGCATCCTTGTATTTTATTATAGAGGAGAAAATACATATTTATCCTTTTTCTCACTCATTTTACATTCATATTAGATTTATTCTATAATACAATATCCTGATACTCAATATGAGTGTGATTATGTTCCTTGGATAAAAGCTTGCATGTGTCACAACATCCAATTTCAAAAGTTTTCCCTAATCTTAATTTAGCTCCTTCCCTAAATTGAAGTGTTATTTTCTTACTTAGCATAACTTTCTTATCAAGGTGATCCAATTAAGCACCTAGGGTGTCATATTTAAAGACAAGCCTTAAAATATTAGTTAAAAAAAATCATAAATGAACTCCTTCAATTATATTAGCAAGTAATTGTTAAGCACTCATCTATCATTAAACATAATCATTAAATCTCATTATTTGTATGATTATATTTTGTGTTTATGATCTTATAAAAACAACAAAAAAGACTTAATTGCAAAGAAAGAAAATCTATATTTAATTCATAACAAATCTTCAAAAATATTCATTAACATTTTCTAAAATTTCAGTTAAAACATAAAATCATATCTATACATAATGTAACCATGTTAAAAAATTCAACTTGCATACAATTTCATTTGAAAAAGCAAAAATCTAGAGATCTATCTATGCACACATTATCTCTGATACTCTAATATCAAATATAGCATTCCACTTATATTAATCACAACATATCAAACAAACTCAGAGGCAATGCATCACAGTGAAATAATTTTTATCATTTTCAATCCTACAATCTAAACTCCTTTAGGATTTTGGTCGTTCAATTGAAAACTGGGTCGCACCATCTTTGATGTGAGACGGGTAGGTGGGTTGTCCCCAAAGAAGTCTAGGAACAAAGAACTTGTTTTTTTTTGCAACAAAGGGGTCGTTGAGACTGAATGACACTTCACAATTGAGTGTGCTGCTTATGGTGATATCCGTATCCAGTATGAAGACAATTTGAAGGTGCACAATCTAAATGACCTCTTTAAGGAGACTAGGCTCCTCAAAATTGCTAGCTTCCTGCTCAAGATTTATAATAGGTGGAAGGACATGAAAAAGAATTTGAAAATGGTTAAAGTTCAGACACTTGATCCCGTAGATTAATGATCTTGTGAATGTCATTAAAATCCATTCATTCATTCATACAAACATGAAATATATTTATAAGGGGCGTGATTATTGTTTACTGGTCTGTTCCTTGTTGCTGAAAGAATATGACGTACAAAATAAATAGGGAACAATTGTAAAGCACACAACACAATACATTAATAAAAATGAAGATGCCAGGCAACGTTGCGTAAAGCAAAAATTTGGTACAACGATACCTCGTCAAGATTCATTAAATTCCCAAACACGCGTACGATTAAGAGTGAAAAGAGAAGTCCTCCCAGCTTTCACAGAAAGATCCATCCACGTGAAAAGCTGCGATCGACTCCCATCAAATACTCCTTGCCGACTGAAAATGACTGATTAACAGGAGCCATTGACCGGCTGTATCGTGTAACGGAATCACTTTCCTTGTGAGCTGTGGCGAGAATAAAAATGATATCAATGAACTTTAATGTCTGTCGACCGACGCGAATCTAACAGTAGCGTACCTACTATAAGACGCCGACGGAATGTGTTTGGCCTGCCTTCTCTACTGTACGTACGGCATGAAAGGCCCTCCTTTGCGACGGAGAGATGAAAAGACGTTGGGCGGTAAAATGGTCGGATCTCATGAGATTTTTGGCGTGCTCTGCTCTCCAGGATCCGATCTGATTCGGTACTCAACACTGATCAAGCTTTCCTGCGACTCGTATAAACAGCGGCGGCCCACACAGCTGACTACCAACTCAGAATTTCAGAGTTTTTGCAGAGTATGCGGGATTTGTGTTTGTATTTAATTCTTTTCACAAGGGAGAAGCTGGGCCAGGGAGGAACAAAGAGATGCCCAAAGGCAATTATTTAAATTGGCTGGGCTTCTCCATCTCCATCGCCATTTTGAACTCATCCACTACCTCTCTCCCAACAATAAACTGCAGTGCGTTTGATAAAAAAAAAAAATCATATGATCGATGATACTGGCCTGAGAGACACCTTGCTCGGAGATGGAAGAAAAAAAAGATTTTTTTAAAATATATGACATAAATTAGCTAGATATATCTTTTCCCCCTTCTTTTCCTTTCTTTCTTCTTCTTTTTCAAAATCATTATTATTCATCATATAGATATTTAATAAAAAAAATATTTCAATTTATAAAGAATATATAAATATGAAATGTTACAAGAAGTTAAATAATATAATTTTTAACGCTCATTTACAAAAGTAACAAAAAAATTGCATCACTTGATTAGAATATTTCAAAGTGAAAATCTTAGAACTTGATGAGGAAAAAAGAGTATCATCAAAGCAATTTTATAATCAACCATGAAGAAATAAGCTTCTTGGGACTTACACACCAAATTTGAAAAGCTCAACCCTTCACAAAGGATCTAGAAAGTTGAAGCCGACAAACATGATAAAATCTAGTGCAACATTTAATCACTGAAATCTAGTATGTATTATATTTAATGCTCACGCTAATGTACAAATATCTATGCATGTCCTTGGAATATATGATATGATATAGAAATATTAATTCAAATAAAATTTTACACTTAAAATGTAATATTCAAGCTAAATGTGCAAAGTGTCTTTAAAATATGTTGTATTTACAAAAATGCTTCTGGAAGAAATTGTTGTGTTATAATTAATCAACGTTTCAGATTGCACCAAGCAATCCATCATTAGGAAGAGGAAGAATAAAGAGAAGGATTGCAGACTTAGTCTTAAAGGGAGGAGCAAGAGGGGAAGGGACCTAAAAATGAGGTAAGAGAGTAAGGAGGATGGATAAAGGGAGACAAAAGAAGTACTAAGTCTACAATCCTTCTCTTTGTTCTCCCACTTCTTGATGATGGATTGTTAAGTGCAATCTAAAACACTGATAAGACACACAATTTCTTCTAGAAGCATTCTTGTAAATACAATATGGATCGTGAAAAACTTATGCCAATCATATCTTGTATTATATGGTATATTAGTTGTAGATTAGAAAAATAACCTACTATTCTTTAATTATCCATATTTGGCACCTATTATCCTCTCTTAGGGTTATATATATAATACTAGACTAAAAACTAGAAATCGAACCTTGGTGTGCAATGGGTACACTAAAGAGTTGTGGAAGGTCAATTGCAATTTTTTTTTTCATTTTTTGCATAAATTGGTGTAGTACATGAGGTCAATTGGTAGAGGCAGGGGGAGAAGAAGAGGGGGGGAGAGGGAGAGGGATATAGATTAAGGGTGATATAGAGAGATATAAATGGATATGGAAAGACATAAAGAGATAGAGAGAGATAAGGAGATAGAAGTAGTGAAAGATATGGATAGAAAGGAAGAGAGAGAGGAGTGAGAGGGAGATTGAGAGAGATAAATGGAGATAGAGAGATAGTGAATAAGAGAGAGATAGGGATATAGAGGCATACATATATGGATAGAAAGAGATGGAGAGAGAAGTGAGAGGGATATAGAGAGATATATAGAAGAGAGCGGGAGAGATGGAGTGAATAAGAGAGAGATATAGACAAAGAGGGGGGAAAGATAGGGAGATAGAGATAGAGGGGGCAAGAGTAAGACAAAAAGAAGGTGACAAAGACAAGTAATAGAGAGAGGTATGGAGAGAGAGAGGGATATATAGGGATAGAAAGAGGGAGAGATGGGGATAGAAAGAAGGATACACAAGGAGATAGATATAACTTGGGAAAGATAGAGGGGTGTGAGAGAGAGATAAATATATAAAGAGGGAGAGATTGAAGGAGAGAGGAATATGGTGAGGGAGAAATAGAGATAGAAAGTGGGAGACAACAAGAGAGGGGGATATGGAGAGATAGAAATATAAAGATATAGGAAGTGATATATATGGAGCTAGAGAGTGTTGAGATGAAGGCATGTCTCAACCTTAGAGTCCTAATATTGATTAATTAAATGTATTATTATATTTATTTGTATTATTTAATTGCCTATGGTGTCATGCCATAAATTGGGACCCACCAACTGGGTGGCATCCCCGTTGGAAGTGATTGGATGACACATCATCATCCCAAGTGGACATAGGCATCCCACTTTATAATCTTTGAATTATGGTAGATTCTATGATGCATCATAAGGAATTTTTATGCATGGAATAAGTTGGCGCCCAAGTTGGGTTATGATAGCTTCTAAGAGAATAAGATATTTTGGTCAATTATGATGATTTCTATGATGGATCTTGTGGCAGACTTTATGGAAAATTTATGAAAAAATTTGTAAGGTGTATGTCATAGACTATTATGAGCACATTTTGGGTGCCCAAGCTTGGAGAGAGAATATTGCATGTTATGATGGTTCTAAGGGGTGTAAGGGAATATCATACATGTGTCCAAATGCATGTCTATGGCATTGGATATTATGCCATGTGTATTTGGATTCCCATCCTCTTCTATATGTTTCTCTTGGATTGTATTCTCTATATATTGTATGCCTTGCATTGTAGAATGCATAGTTTGTTGCAGGGAACTAAGTGCTACTCAATTCACTCCATAATAGGTGTTTGTTTAGAAGAACTTGTTGAAGAAGATTTGTACTTGGAGCTACATAGTAACCTCTATTTGATTTACTATAGTAGTATTATGCTTTTGGAGGGTGCAATTTTTTACCCGAAAGGGTTTTCCATGTGTATATCTAGTGTTTGTTGTTTGTGTGTTCTTGTTGTTCTATCTCATTCTTTCTATGTGAACTTCTCCTTACTATAATTGTATAAGGTGTTAAAAGGATTTTTTTTGTAACTCTCCCTTACTTAGATTAGTGTAGGAAGTTGTTTCCACTCACTCAGCTTCCTTTCAATTAGTATCAAAGCCTGGCCAACCTTGATTCCTTTGTTGGGTTAGAAGGGTTTTTTGAGCTGATTTTTGTTTCAGTGGGATTTTGTAGAAGTGTATTTCATGAACTTGTTGCAAGAAAGAGATGGAAAGCACATCTAGGAGGATTGAGATGGAGAAGTTTAATGGTGGTAACTTTGAGCTTCAGAAGCTCAAGATGGAAGATATGCTTGTAGATCGTGATCTATGGGTTGCAATTTTTGGAGCCAAACCATCGAGCATGAAACAAGAAGACTGAGAGATCATGAATTGGAAAGACAAGGGTCTCATTAGACTTTGTTTCTTGATTTTGTTCTCTTGAATGTTCATGAAGAAAATATTGTTGCTTCTTTGTGGAAGAAACTTGGAGATGTTTATCAGGCTAAATCCCTAGTAAACAAGCTATTCTTGAGAAAGAAGATGTATTATCTGAAGATGGAAGATGGAGGATATGTGATAGACCACCTAAATGCTTTAACATGTTGATTTCTCAAATGGGTTTCGTTGGAGACAATATTGATGAACAAGATTGTTGCATGCTCCTATTGTGTTTGTTGCCAGACTCATGTGATCACCTAGTGATGGCTATTGGAAGAACAAAAACCACTTTCAAGATGGATGGGGTGGTTGCTTCATTGTTATCTGAAGATATTTTTCGTTCATGATACACTAGTATAGAGCACAACAAGAAACTACTGAAAAAACTACTAAAAACTGCTTATAAATGACTTAACATGGTCATGTGACCAATAGTAGTTTATTAATAGTCATTTATAACATGACTGAATTGATGACTAAACCATTTTTAGTCATTTGATTGAGCGATTTGGTCATTAATTTAGTCGTCTGGTTGATCGATTTGGTTGTTGATTTAGTTGTTTGATTGATCGATTTGGTCATTGATTTAGTCATCTGATTGATCCATTTGGTCGTTAATTTGATCAATTTGGTAGTGTGTTTAGTCATTAATTTATTCATTGATTATTTTAAACTAGTCACTTATTCAGTCATTTTTTATTCACTGGTATATTTAGTCATTAATTCAATCATTGATTATTGTTAACTAGTCACTTGTTTAGTCATTTTTATTCATTGATTTTCGTCCATTGGTAGTGTATTTAGTCATTAATTTTAATCATCATTTTGATCAATTTGGTAGTTTATTTAATTGTTTTTGTTCATTGATTTTTGTCAACTAGTACCTGCATATTGATACATTGTTTATTAATTGCATAATCATTATATTTAGTCATATATTTATTCACTAATTTATGTTAGTTGGTAGTATATTTAGTCAATTGGTAGTTTATTTAATTGTTTTTTATCACTAATTTTTTCCTATATAAGTGTTGGAAATGAGATAATATTTTAATTGAGTTTTAAACATATAAAAACACAAAAAACATAATCAATCATTCATTTGCACATAATGAAACAACTATTAAGAAGGCAAAATTCACTGAAGTTTTATTGAAAAGACATGTTCTTACAACAGATACAAGACATAAATGTGTCTTTTCTTTGAAAAATATATTGTTGCCAAATGTGTTTCTCAGTGTTGTGACTGAGAAAACTAAGTTACAATGCCCTCATTTTGCTTATGCAAGATATTACAATTTTGATGACAATTCTATGTTGCAAATTATTTGCAACTACACATACATGTATGTTGCACTCTCTACAACTTTTCCTCTTCGATGAACCTCTTTATTTGCTTTGTATTTACTTTTTTTTCTGCACCCCTATTCTCTACGTCTATGTCTTACACAACAACATATCCCCTCTTCTATAATGCACCAGTTTGAATGAGAAGAACCCAAACAAAAAGATAAAACATAATCAAGGGGTTCTACATTATAGGTGTAGTAAGATAGAAAATTCTCTATTCTACTCACGAAATGTACACCCAAATCAGATTTTTTGGTTTTTGTTTGGGTTCAACTTATGAGTATTAGTACATTCTCTGTCTACAACTTCACTCTTTGCACTATGTTGCTGCTAACCCTTATTTTTCTCTTCTGCACTTATGACTAACTCTCTGTCATTTTTTTCAAATATTTTAGTGGCCACTGTGTAAAGGTCCCTTTTTTCTCTTTCAGATAGACAACTCCATCTATTTTGTCTGGATAAGGAAGGTTACTTGTGACCTATAAAATACTTATATTTGCATCTCCCATTCCTTATAATTTGAATCCATGTATAATAGATAGTGAATGAATCCACCCAATTCCTATAACAAAACCATCAAATGGATCCAACACCTCAACTTTATCCCCTTCTTGGAGTTTATAAAAAATTGTCTATAAAAACAAAAAAAAACACATTATATTGAGATATAAAACACATGTTATATTGTTTTTGACAACTGTATGTAATATATTATGTCTTGGAACAAATCAATTTTTGTATGTTCTTTTATAAAACACTCTATTACAACTAAGCTCTAAGCTTCCATATGTTATTTATATGTTCTCCCTTATTTCCATAATCTATGTATGCTAGCTAATTACACTTCACTACTATTCTAACTAGCTTCTATCAAATAAGTAATGATTACCCTTATTTACATAATAAAACAACCATTACTTACTTGAATAATACTTACTTTCATGTGGTTTCATAGCACTCACCTCGAGTTCAACATGACTACCACTATGAATATCATGTGCATGCTCGTCGAGTTCATCATCATAATCTGCACTATCAATGTCATTACCAACATGAAGTTGTAGAACTTTGCAGAGAGTTCTATTGATAGGGCCTTTTTCTTTTTGTCCTACTTTCATATAATTTCTCTGCATCATGTGGTTTAAGCATCATGCAAACATTAATATAAGTCAAGTAAAGAATGCAAAAGCTATAATTTTTTGTCCAAAAGGAGAATGACTAAACATTGGGACATATTAACTTAACACTTAAAGAATGCAAAAGCTATAATTTGTTGTCCAAAAGAATATTTTAAGCATGAATAATGACAAAACATTGGGATAAATAACTGACAACTATTATATTAATTACCTCAACTTCAAGACAATTAACATGATTGTGTTGCACATTCTTTTCCACTTCATCACTATCAATATTGGCAACTTTGTTGACATCATGAAGGTGTTTTTGTTTTCCTATTTCTTTGATAAAAATTCTTCGTGCGTGGTTTAACCATTGTACAAAAAATATACAAAGAATTCAATAGTCAAGTAAAGAATGCAAGCTATAAATTTATCTAAAAGAACATTTTCGGGATCACTCTGACAATAAAGAAACTGGGTTGGATTCTCCTATGCTCATATTTCAATAATCTACATATTAAGAGACATTTGTATATATCATTTCCAAACAAGAAGAAATGAGATCAATAGAGCCTCTTACCTCATCTAAATCCATGGATTTATGCTCATTCCATGTAGAAACTATAGGGTTAACAAATTCAACCAACTGTGTAACTTGTTGAGTGAGACTGAATATGCAACTCATTACCTTTTGGTACCCTAGTTCATTTGAGTTGACATGGTCTACAGACGCTCCTAATGGGCATTGAACAGATGGTTGTGAAATCTTTGTCGATGAACTAGATTTCCACTTCATCCCACTCTTAGATTTACTAGCATCTAGTGCTGCCATATAATTGCCAATATCTTCTGCACCTACTTCTTTATTATTGTTTTCCACCTAAAATACAATGTCAATTTCAACATATAGTCAGTTCAATAAAAAATTGAAATAAATAACACAATGTAAATTAAACCAAAAATCCATACACTTACTACAAATTTGTCCTTTATAGCATGCAACCCGCATCGGCCAAATGTATATCTAGCCCTCACATTATCTCTTGCTCTCTTTCCTTTATTACTCTTTGCCAGATATTCTTCAAAATGCATAATTTCTCTCAATGCCTCCCACTCTTTGGGAGATAGAGTGGATTCTAGCCTCTCTTTTCCCTCCATGATTATTTTTCTACAACTGTATCTATAAATGTTCATTAAAATTCTCATCCTTTTCTTGTAATATTTTCTAGAGATTTGTCCACCATTAGTCTCAAAAGCATTTTCCATTTTTTGTATCATTTTCCATAGTTCATGGATCTTTCTTTGCAAAACTTAATTTACAAATATTCAAATGGGCCCTACATCTTACACCCAACTCAATGGACCACTTTACAACATTTGGCCCAATGGGCTCACCATCTCTTGATACCTCAAGCAAGAATGGCTTCTTTCCTTCTAATTTAATTTATTTTTCATTCTCTGTAGATTTGTACAAATCTTGACTCAATCTTTTTCTTTTGACAAAAGCATCCACATCTTCTATTAAATTACCACTACCAGTATTTTTGGCTAATCTACTGGTTCCATTAAATACCTGTGTACTCTAAAGCACAGTAGATACAAGTGGTCTCCCTTCATGACTTTCATTAACCAAAACTTCATGTTCCTTGGCCATATCAGGTGTGGCATGAGTAGGTATACTAGTACTGGTCTCTGTAGATTTGTCATCAAGCGCATCCTTTAATGTTGAATAAAGAATTTGTAGACTTGTTGTTCCTTTGCCATGATGTTTTTCAATAATCTCTCTTAGACTTAGTTCTAAGAGATCATCAAAATGTTGCACGTCACCATGTGCAATATTAGGTTGTACATCATCATGTGCTATATTAGGTTGCACATCACCATGTGTTATATTAGGTTGCACATTATCAAAACTATTATTTTCACCAATTGCATTTGTTGAATCACAAAAGCGTCAGCTTGTATGAGATGACAATACTATATTTTTTCTTTCCTTTAGTTTTTTCTCCACATTTTCTTTGCACTCTTTTCTTTACCTATAAAACAAATAAAATATCATATTATGTCTTATATACATAAATCTCTTTCCTATAAAATTTTATTAAACACTATTAAACAAATAATATACTACTTAGTGGATTTACAACTTCCCTGCTTGTCAAACCAAGACTCAATAAATACTCATTATTCTTGGACACTTTTTCACTATGCATGTGCTCATATTTGGTCACTGGAATTTCAGCATTATGATCACTATCATCTAATTTGAGCTTTATAGTCCTTGTCTTCATTTCTTGAAGTCTAAATAAACAATAATGTATAAATCAACAACTTGAATTAGTAAAAAGTTATTGATTTCATAAGTTGATAACTGTTGACTTTCTAATCCATTGATAACTGCAAATGGAAACTTAAAATAGAATTTAGTTTACAAATTAAAAAGAATTTGCAGTCAAAAACCAAAAAATATGTTTACAATTACAAGTATCAGATAAATTTTCCTTAGGGATATATTCACAGGAAAATAACTCATAAAAACAATAACACAAGTAGGATGAAGCAAAAACATAATCTAGTTCATCATAAGGTGTGTTAGAACCTTAAAATTTTCCCTAATTCCATCATCACAATTAACCTTGATCTCCATAACCTGAGCCTTGACCCTTATATTCCTTTTTATTTTTGACTTAGCCTCCCTATTGTAAACAAACACATTAATTTTTTAGGTATGACTGACATTGAAAGACCTATACAAAGCCAAAAATTCATCATATATACTTAAGCAAAAACATGTTTAGCTAAAAACATTCCAAATCTCTTAATAGTCTATTACCACAATCCCTCGACAGTAATCTGAACCCTTGGTGAGCTGGCGGTGTGTAACAAACAACATGAAGATATTTACTGCCATACCACGAAAGTATTATGATGAGGAAGCGGTTGGGTAGTATGAGAGAATTTAAATACATCATAAACCTTCATACCATGAGAAGGAAAAATGAAGGGTGTGGTATAGCGGGGTAACCCACCATCCCGTGAAGAAGATCATAAGGGCATGTGGTAGGGCGGTATGAACCGATATACTATAGAAAGATGTGACGAATCATGTGGTATGGTGGTAAGCCATATGCAAAATTTAATGTAAACCACAATATCATGGGTTAAACAAGTCAAGCTTGCGGCATAGAGGTAAGGATTGTGCTATCCCGCAGTGAAATGTAAAGAAGCATGCAGTATAGCGATGTATACCCCTCTATTCTATGATAGTTATAGAAAGTGGTGGTGATAAAGCGATATTAAATGCACAAATCATATTAACCCTCTGATCTTGTAAAATCAATGGTGCATGTTCAAACTCAAACTATGAGAAAAATATTTAGCGTAAGGTTGATATTAATGTTGACATGATTGATCTTGGAAGCCATTAGACCAAGAATTCTACATTCTCTTTGCACTCATTTGCAAAAATTATCATGTGGGGAGCTGGGAGTTCAAGGAGGTTAAGCCTTGTAACCATCGTAATCAAGGTAAGTGGATAGAACTCGTTGTGAATTATTTTTTATGAGTACAAGATTGTTTGGAATTCTGCATTTCAGAAGGATATCTAGGAGAAGTAAGATAGTTAAACTATGAATTAAGTTTTACAAGTACATGATTGTTTGGAATTCTGCATTTCAAAAGTATAGAAGTAAGATAGTTAAAAATCATGCCACCCAAGAAGAAAGAACCTAAAACTAAAAAGGAAATCATGTCACCCAAGAAGAAAGAACTTGAAACTAAAAAGGAAGAATCTAAGGTTAAAAAGAGGTCCTTAAAACAATCTATCCTAGATATACTCTCTAAATCAAATGATAAAGAATTTAAGAAATATTTTAGAGATGTGGCTCATGGTTGTAGATATGCCCTTATCCCTATCTTCGAGTGGGAACTGTTCTATTAATTTTATGACAAAAGGGAGGAAAAGATTCTAGTGTCAAATCCATGGGCATTAGATTTGGCCAAGTTAATTGTCCCAATTATTTTTATAGATGTAGAGTTCATCAGAGTTATCATCTTGCTACTAGGTCTGTGAGATTGCTAGATGGTTCACCATTAGTTGTGTTGACTAAAGTGGCCATCATTGAATTTTTCACCTAAACAAACAAGCCTTGATTAAAATTGATTTGCAAAGAAGTGAAGAAGAATATACTAGATTAATGAGAACCTATAGAAGTGATGAAATCCCCATTTACATGAAAAGGGGTGTGAACAATAGGGTGATTCCTATATTCCCTTTTGCTACGGAACCATTTGTTGTCACATATTTCCAATTTTATTTCAAGAAAACCTAATTTTCTCTCTATCAAGTACTTGGGATAGATGCACAAGAGCGAATGCCAGTTAGTTTAATGATGATGACTATGAGGATCCAAACCCTAAGACAAACATTGAATATGATTTTTCCTCATATCTTGAGAAAGCATTGCATGACGGATTTTTGCAAGTTAGGGAAAATAAAGCCCCCATAACATTTAGAAAATATTCTTTGTTGTGCCACCCAATATTATACCAAAATAAAGATAGATGGAGCAAAATGATGTGTTTGGGTAAGATTGACCAGTAGGGGAATTTGTTGCTAGTGCAACGATGGAGTTATATATGGGACAACGAATGTAAGAATTCAAATTATGTGATATTACATGATGACTTTGTGTACATAATTATGAGAGTTCTTGGCCACCCTTCACCAAGACTACACACATTTGTGCTACAAGTTTTAATACCTTTGGCTTTGAAACCTAAGCAAGGCCATACTCATAACTCTGGTGATTGCTTTTTTCTACCAGATATCACAATAATAAGGATTTATGGATGCTCACAGGCCCCACATATACTGCCAAAGTTTGTCCCCTTTCGATTAGCATTTTTAGAGTTCATGTGGAAGATTATATGGATGGAAAAGGATGTCATGAATAAACAAAGGAAGGGTACATTTCTACCCAATTTGACAACATGTGGGGAACTATCAGTGGGATTTGACACACTTGAAGAGTTGTAGAATTATCTAAAAATAGTGTACTCTTTAGAGTCTGGAAAGGAAAGAGATTTTGACCCTAAGGGTCACATGAATTTTGTAAGACACACCATCCTTGTACCAAGGCTATTGTTACTCACCAGATTGATTATGAAGAAGATGTAATCAGAAATTATCTCACTTCTCAAGAGGTATATGAGAGGAAGATAAAATGGGAAATTATGAAAAGGCTTGAGGAAGAAAGAAAGATGAAGCATAGTGATTTCTTCTGGTATTTTGTAGAGGAAGCAGATCCTCTAAAGAGAATTGAAATGATGATTGATCTAAGTTTCATGAATTATATAAGTCTACTGTGGAGATGAGGATTGGGATACCTACCAAATTGTCTCCCAAAAGGTTGAGTGATATTGTAATTACAAAACCAAATTCAGATACTATTTCACTATGGCATGCTTCTCCAAGATCACCTCCTGAAAAACCACCTTCTTAAAAAAAAAAATACACGAGAGATAGACCCACTTGTTTCTTATGAAATAAGCAAGGTTGGCGATACAAAAGAAGCAGTTAATGTGTTAAGATATTTCAAGGATGATGTTGAAGGGGACCAACCTATGCCTGAAATTGAGGACCATAGGCTTGAAGCTAGAGTTGATATTCAGGTACAAGGAGAAAGATAAATGCATGAGGATGAGAGGGTAATTGCATCTCTCAAGTTCTTGGAAGATGATGAATTTATCAAAACCCCTAAATTTAAATACTTTTGGATTAAGATGAAAATGAGATAGTTTGAAGTGAGGCTTGAAATAAATAAGATGGGAGTTGAGGAATCCTAACATGACTAGATAGTAGCCCAAAATTTTAATGAATTAAGGATTGATAATATTTATGTCAGCCCACAAGAGGCTAAAGAGATGATTTTAAAAAGTGAAATACTTATTGTCCCTTGTATGGAATTAAAGAAAATTTTCTTACTTGATCAAGTGAGAACATAGGAAGACCCAATGTTGATTGCTGAGTTGGATTCAAATGAAGGGGTAAGTGGCACCGAGTATAGCCCTAAGATTGAAACCTTGGAATTTCGGGCCAAACAAAAGAGTACACAAAAACCAAGGTTACTAGATGTAGTGCATGAAATGAAAGGGACAACTATGGTAAGAAAATTAAAGGATACATCTCCTCTAGAAGATGAAACCATGAAAATTCCTTTCACTTGAGCTGCAATTAAAGAGATGGAAGCTAGATTGGGACAAAAAGGAAATAAATAAATAAAAAATTAAGTCAATAAATTTTTCATGAAAAATGTGAAGTTGAAGGAACAATTGAAAGGAGAAGGCCCCTCTCAGAACAAGGAAATAATGTTATACCAACCTCCTCCTGATCCACCAGTTGATATAGAAAGTGCTTCTATTGAACAAGTGAGAATTCTTAGATAGGAGATTGAAGAGTTAAAGAAAGACAACAATGAGGGTAAGGAAGGAGTGAAAAAGAAAATCTGCAAGGTTTTAGAGAAGGTCCTCAAGCATAGGATAAAGCTAAATGTGGATAAGTTGGAAAGTGTGTATGATTGCTATAACTCACTAACATAAGAAATTGATCAAATGAAAACACATGTACCCATGTTGGATCCCCTTTTTAAGAACTGGAAGCCCATACACCACACATTGGTAACCTTGTGTAGAGTCTTACAAATGAGTACAAAGGCTCCTGCAACATTAAAACCTACAAAGCAAATGGCCAAAATAGTTATAGATGAACTCCAATATATACAAGGAGAGGACCAAAATATTATAAAAAGAATAGATTCATTTCATACTCTACAATAGTGGTTTTTGCCAAAAATATTGAAATATGATGACCAATTGAAGGAACACAATGAATGGAAGAGTGAATTTGGCTAGATTGTTCCACATTGCATCACTCACATACAAAAGGATGGTGAGTTGAGTCTTGACGAGTTTGACTTAATCATGGATGGAGTAATCGCTTTGGATGTTGGATATTCTAAGTTTATCATGGATGGTAGGGCATTACTAGATAGTCGATGGAAGATTCACCTTGTAAATACATTAAAAATTCAAGAATACAAATGGCCACATGATTATATAGTGTACAAGTGGGAGAAGAAATATTTGGGTCCTCTCGAACAATAGGTCTTGGGGTTGTCACAGGGGAAGAACCATAAATTCAGATACACTAATATGCAAAAGGGACCTTGAACAAATCATTAGTGATCACAGGTGCCTTACAGAGATTAATGGACTATGGTGTCATGAGTGTTGTGGACTTCATTAGTTATCTACTTTGTCTATTTTATGTTTTAAGAAAAACTAATGTTTAGTTTATACGAAGAGGCATGAATTTTGAAAAGATTCCATATTTTGTAACGGTCTAAAGATTGTTGCTTCTCTTATAAAAGAGAAACCAAGATCAAATTTTGATATCATCATCATAGTAATTTATAGAAACATATATGCCGAGACTTATATTATATTATAATATCTATTTGAAGCAATCAATGGAGAAGATTTAATTTGGTGCTTGAATTTTGGTCTCAATTATTTGTTGATAATATTGTGTATGATTGGATTTTTTATGTATTTTAGGTGGGAATATAGGGATATATTATGAATTGGTATCAATTATTTGTTCATAATATTGTGTTTGATATAATAAGTCATGGTCTCTAATTGTGATATTAGATTTTCTATGTATTTTAGGTGGGAATATAGGGGTATAAATTATAAATGTAGTATTTTAGATATCATTTTATTGAAAAGATTGAATTTTTTTCTAATTTGATAGTCTCTTAGTTTTAGTTTTCAATGCCAGTCAAACCTAAGAGATCATTTATTTGTTTGTAATGAGGAGGCTTAGTTCACCTAATGTTAAGATATCTATATGTATTATTAAATCACAGATTTTCATTATTGTTTCCTTCACACAAGAGTATTCAATGCATGTGGAGACTAGAAGTTGTATTACAAACTAAAGCTATCATCTAGGACATACAAGAGAATTCTAGAATCTAGAAAACATATAGGACATACAAGAAATTGTATTCTAACTAAACAAAATTAATTTCAACCAAAGTAAGAAAACTAAGAAGAATGAATTACATGAACAATAATAAATTGCACCATACATTTGACAAGCTAACCTCTTAAGGTGACAAGATAGTTAAGGTGGAAAAATATCATCATAATCATCTACATTGCTAATTACATTGCATTGTACATCTTTCAAGCTCACAACATTACTTCACATTGCATAACTAATAACTAGATTCTAATAGATGACAAAATTTTAATTGCAATATAGTTTCTACAAAGTCAATCTAAGTAGTTATGCAATTACTTCACATTGCATAACTAATAACTAAGAGAAACTGCCGATTGCATTTGCTTGTCATGGAATTCCATGAGACCACATTTATTTGAGGCATGCTTTCAAATAGTTCATTGTCTTATCTATGCTACAACATTTCTCATACATATTGTCTATTGAATCATTTTATCAAATAACTCACTGCCCTGTTGCTATGGATACAAGCCTAAAAAAAGTGCTTTCAAACAAGCTACAAATGCTTGGAAAAAATATATCAAAGCATAATAGTAAGCAATAACATGGACAAGGTAGTGAATTGGTTGAAAAATTGCCTCAAATAAATGTGATCTCATGATGATGGAATGCCATGACAATCCATAACATTTCACTTGGCATGACATTCGTCATGGCATTCCATCAACATGAGACCACATTTCTTTGAGGTATTTTTTCTAAATTTTATTGCCTTGTCTATGCTACCACATTTTTCATACATGTCTACCAAAGCATTTTATCAAAAAATTCATTGTCTTGCTGCTATGGCTAAAATCCTAAAATAGGTGATTTCAAATAAGCTATGGATTCTTGGAAAAAATATATCAAAGAATAATAGTAGGCAACAAGCTATGGTCTCATGGTTTCTTTTTGGAATGAAAATCAATGTGATTTTATTTGCATTTTTCGCAGGTTTTAAACACATTATTTTTTGGCAATTTTGTTGTTTGAAATGGGAAAAAATATTTGTGGTCAATTTTGTATATTTTTTTAATTGTAGGATTCTCATAGTGAAAAAGGTAGTGTTCATCAAGGAATGGAAAATATGCGTAGATCCTTTGAATTATACCCGTACTGTGCAATGACATTGAATCATTTAGCAAACCATTTTTTCTTCACAAGGCAACATTTTCATGTGGAATAGTTGATTGAGCCAACTCTTGTTTCAAGTGATCACCCTCTCATGAAATCTCATTCATATTATAACCTTGCATGATCTTATCATAGTAAAGGTGATTATGACACCATTGGCCGCTACTACATGACACCAGTCAAGGAAATCTAGAGGCCACAAAATTTTATGGATAGGTTCAATTGAAGCTAGGAGATCTTAAGAGTTCTCTCTCAAATTTTGAAAAGGTTCTAGAGGTCCACCCTGAGAACTATGAGAGCTTAAAATATTTAGGCCATATGTATGATTAGCAAGGGTAGGAAAAGAAGGATTTGGAAATTTTAAGAAAGGAAACTCACATAGATCCATTTGATTCCCATGCATTTATCGAGATGGGTGAGTTATTAATATCGACAGACCCTAGTGCAGCCTTAGATTCTCTTAAGACAACAAAGTCTCTTCTAAATAAGAGTAGAGAATAATTACCCATTGAATTGTTAAAAAACATTGGGGTTCTTAATTTTGAGCATGATGAACTAGATTTGGCTCAACAAAATTTTATGGAGGCATTAGGAAATGGCATTTGGGTTGAATTCATAAATAAAAGCCCCAATGATAATTTTGTATTTTTTTTGCGCACTTTAAGGATATGAAATTCTTCCATCGACTAGAAGAAGGTGGTGTTTCACTTGAGTTACCATGGAATAAATTCACAACACTATTTAATCTTGCTATTTTTTTTAACAAATACATGATACTAAAAAATAAAATCTTTTATATAAGCTAATATTGTTCAAGTTCCCTGATTATGTGTATGCATATCTACATCTTGTAGCCATGGCTCAAGCTTGGAATGAGATCCAACTAAGCCTAGAATTGATTGGGGATGCACTTAAGGTGGATAAAAACTCATCAAATGCTTTGTGTATGCTTGGAAAAATAAAATTGAAGACATATGACTAGCTTCAAGAAAATAACTAATTAAAGTAGCATGCCAACTTGTCTTAGCTGATGAAGCAAAACAAAAAGTTGATGAAGAATGAAGGATTTAGATGGAAAGGAGAAAACAAGAGGAAGAACTTTAGCGAGTGATCCAACAAGAGGAGCAATTTGAACATGTGAAGGAATCATGGAAGAGTAAGCATAAGGACATAAATGATGACGATGATGAGGTTGGTCATTCTGAGAAGAAACAAAAGAAGGAAAAGAAGAAAAGGAAGAAAAGGAAGAAGGATAAGGACCACAAGGCTTATGATTCTTATATTGAGGAACTTGATGTTGCCATAGAAGATGAGGAAAATTATATGAGTGATAAGGCACAAGATGATGTAGAAAATACCCAAGATCTTCTTGTAGCTGCAAGTCTAGAAGACTCTAATGATGGTGAGACAAATTCTCTGGTTTTAACAAAATCATGAAGGAGACATGCATACTTTGATTCTAAAGATGATGAGCCATTTAAAAAATAGATTCTAAGAGAAGATGATCCATATGATGATGATGTCTAGGCTTCATGATCTTTAACCAAACCTAGCTCCTATTTTCCAAGAGAAAAATCCCCAAGGCCCATGGGAAATGAATGATGATCATTTGTGTTTCAACTTGGTTTCATTTTGAAAAGGGGACATCACATTGTACAAGATTTGTTTAACAACAAAATAATTTAATCCACCTATTTGTGACTATAAAATAAAAATAGACGAATTAATCCATTTTCAATTATAGGCTTTTTTAATCTGGAATTTAATAGAAAGATAAAGCATAATACATTTAAGGACACATAAAATTTTCTAAAATAAAGACTAAAATAGGTTGCCCATAAAAAACAAGAAAGAGGAAAAATGAAAAGATAACATATAGATGATTCATTTGAGGTTTTTTATTAGATCTCATTCAACTATGTCAAATGGATTTAGAAGGGACAGAATATTTGATTGACTAAAATTTTGAGGTAGCTCATCCATCGTCATTGCAAGCATCATCTTCTCTTGGTGCATTGTAGAAACAAATTCTAAGAGAAGATGATGCACACAATGACGATGGATAAGCTACCTCAGAATTTTAGTCAATCAAATATGCTTTGTCCCTTCCAAATCTATTTGACATAGTTAAATGATATCTTATCAAAAACATCAAATGAATCATTTGTATGTTATCTTTTCATTTTTCCTCTTTCTTGTTTTTTAATGGCAACCTATTTTAGTCTTTATTTTAGAACATTTTATGTGTCCTTCAATGTATTATACTTTATCTTTCTATCAGATTATAGATTAAAAGAACCTATAATTGAAAAAATATTAATTCATCTATTTTTATTTTATAGTCCCAAATAGGTGGATTAAATTATTGTATTGTTAAAAAAATCTTGTACAATGTAATGTCCCCTTTTCGAAATGAAACCAAGTTGAAACTCAAATGATCAACATTCATTTCCCATGGGCCTTAGGGATTTTTCTCTTGGAAAATAGGAGTATAATAATAACTCAAGAGGGTCTTAATGTCATAAAAGGGGCCACTTAAGTGTTGGCACAAAGAACAAGAAATGTTTATGCAGAAAATGGGGCAGCCATTATGCTAGCTAAAAGGGGTCATTTTGATATTGCAAAGGAAATTTTTACATAGGTACAAGAAGCTTCTATAGGAAACATCTTTGTTCAGATGTTTGATGTGTGGGTAATTTTACTTTGCACAAGGATAGTTTGCACTTGCAATGAAAATGTTTATGCTCCAAATGGGGGAGTCATTGTAAAGTGTTGGCACAAAGACCAACAAATGTTTATGTTGCAAATGGGGTAGCCATTGTGCTAGCTAAAAGAGGTTAATTTGATATTGCAAAGGAAATTTTTACATAGGTACAAGAAGCTACTATAAGAAATATCTTTGTTCAGATGCTTGATGTGTGGGTAAATCTAGCACATGTTTACTTTACACAAGGATAGTTTATGCTTGCTGTGAAAATGTTTATGCTGCAAATGGGGCAGCCATTGTAAAGTGTTGGCACATAGACTAGGAAATGTTTATGCTACAAATGGGGCAGCCATTGTGCTAGCTGAAATGGGTCAATTTGATATTGCAAAGGAAATTTTTACACAGGTACAATAAGTTGTTTTAGGAAACATCTTTGTTTAGATTCCTAATGTGTGGGTAAATCTAGCACATGTTTACTTTACATAAGGATAGTTTGTGCTTGCAATGAAAATGTATCAAAATTGTTTGAGGAAATTCTATTTTGGCACTCACACCCAAATTTTATTATATTTAGCGCGAACACATTATGAAGCAAAATGGTGGCAAGATTATAAAAAACCATTATTAAGAGTAGTAGATTGTAACTATTGTAAGTTTCCAATCAATAAGTTATAGATTTTGTGTTTAATGTAATGAGGGTTTTGAATTACCTTTGAATTCGTTGTAGAGGGCGTCCCCAAATCTGGCTTCATTGCAAACTTCAAATACTTTGCAACAAACACCGAAGTCCTTGCCTACCTTTTCAAAATTCTCTAGGTCATCTCCAAACAACCTTTATCACCCATGCAAGTGTTGAAGCTCAAAACGCCTAGTGTAGTTCGTGTGCCCAATTACTGTAACTCAAAATGACGTGCCTTAGTGTTAGGATAACCAAATACAACAAACAAATGAATTCAAGTCTGGAATGAATGCAAATAAATGTGAATTCATGAATCATGCCAATAATTGGCCGAAATGTTTTTTTTATAATTTTATATAATTTGTATTTGGTGACTAACTATTTAGTAATTTTTATTTATGCGACTAAAAAATTTTTAGTCAATGACCAAATTAGTCATTTATTTACTTGTTTATAGCTAAGTTACAAAAAATTAGTAGAATATAGTCATTTTTAGTTGTTGTGACTAAAATTTTTAGTCACCTAGTCATTTATTTGCCAAATTCTACTAGTAGTAGAAATAAGGAGAAATGAAAAAAGAAGGAAGGGAAATCTAAGTCTCTTGGTGAAATTTCCAAGGAAAATGGTTGGAACTATGGTGAAATTAGTCACTTTCAAAAATATTGCAAGGAGGAGAAGAAGAAAAACAAGTATTTCTCCGATTGTTGGAAACAAGGTACACTGAGATGGGGGGTGAATCAGTCTTGTGCAAAAATTAACTTTATTAACCTTTATCTTCAAAGCATTAACAACATTCAACCATAATGCATAAACATGAAGCAAATGAACACAACACCATAATACAAGGATTTTTACATGGAAACCATGTTAGGGGAAAAACCACAGTGGATGGCCAATCCATAATTTAATCTGAGTCTACTCAAATGAAGTTTACAATATGGGGAATACAATTGCATTCAAGCACACTGCCTAGAGCTCTTTGCTTAAAGGGAAGGCTCACTGCCTTACAAATAAAATCATATTAAAACCATCTAAGAGTTTGAACTGAGAAAAATAACATCTACATATGCTTGATTACAGTTCCGATTAGGCACAATGTTCAATCTTCTATTCTACAAACTGATTCTACACTTCTTCTCTATTCTTCTCACACTCGCAACATAGATTCTTATACACAAGTGAAATTGCACATTATCACTCTCCTATTATGCCCTAATTCACAATTCACATCAACACACACTTCATACTTCCTCCAAAATGATATGGATGATCTTATATAAATCTGCAGCTTAAAATTCAATTACATTATGTCTGCTTCAATAAAACAGAAGAATATTTACATCTGTCAACTCAAATCATGAATAATATGTAATGCATATCCACAATGGTCAGCCACAACTTGGATAGGACCCCAAAAAAGATGCATGAACACAAAAATTATTAACCAATTACTTTCCATACATCTGTGACATGATGCATTTATGAAGTCAGCTCCAGTACTGATAAAATAGAGAATTAGCCGACTAGATCTTCAAACTTCCACATGAATCAATACGAGCCACCAAGAATTACTAGAAGTAGATATTATACACCAAACAAAAATTCCTAAGATGTGCAACACAAAAAAATAACAGAAAATCTTCATACAAATCGATGAACACTGAATTACCAAATGTCGTGTTCTTCCTTGTCAATCTTCAATCTATCTATCAGTGTGATTGAATGATGATGTGCATATCTGATCATTGATTAGGGTTGCCATCAATGACAACAACAAATGATATTAGCAGTGTCTCTTGCCAACAATATCCCCCTTTGGCATTGATGGCAACACTTAGTGAAAAATGACTAAGTGTCAGATTAGTACCAAGATAAACTGCAATGGCATCCCCAAAATTCCAAAAATACAATTCTCCCCCTGAGATGATTATGCATTTTTCACTCCACTATTCTCCCCCTTTGACATCAATGGAAAAGATAGGGATTCACATACCAAAAATGGATCAATCAATCAAAACTGTTATACAAAAATACTTCTTTGACTTACATAAATTGAAAAATGTCTACAAAATCTTTCTTCGGCTGGATTAGATTTGTGTCCTAGACTCTTTTGAGATTCTCTAGGATTGTTATCTGACCACAGCTCAGGTAGGATTGGGTCTCTGCATATTCCAAGTTGGTTGGATCACCAACTTCCATAGTGTCTTCTCCTTCCTTTAGAGTGCTTGACAGTATCTCAAATTTTGGACCAATTATGTCTCCAAGTTCACATGCTCTTGCAACAATTTTTTCATTCTCATGCTTCAAGAATTTTGTTTTTTCAAGAAAAGACATCACTTCACCTTCTATATTTACAATACCACTAGTTAGAGGGTCAAATTCTTTAGAAATAGTACTTAACTATTTTTCCAGATCCTTAACCTTTTTCTCATTAGCTTTAGTAAATTTTGAAAAAGGCAAAAATGATTTGTAAATCTTTCCACCTTCTGACAAAGCATTTTGTACATTCTTCACACATGTGGCTAAAAAGGTTTTATCTTTGACAATCATCTCTTTTAATCCACTAAATGTTTTGACATCAAATTCTTTCTGCACTTTCACCATAGGTGATTTCTCAAGTGACCCAAAGTGAGTACTTACAAAGTTGATAAGATTATTTAATTCACCGAAGGAGGAACTGGTTGGATCTTTCACATGAGTGGGCATTATCTTTTCCAAGAATCCAGATGAAAGATTTAGAAGTTCATTATCCTCAATGTGGGACTTCAACAGTTCTTCTATGGCTTTTGCTTGAGAAAATGAATCTACCTTCATTTTCTGAATTGGACTCAAGATAGATAGGTCAATAGGACCTTCAATCAATTCTAGATCAATTTCTTCTTTTTTTTCAATTCTAGGACCTTTACATCAACTGTCTTCTCTTCAACCATTGCTTCCTCAGTTGTGGGTTCTGATTTATCTTCAGGGATCTCCACTTTCTCAACTGATACATTTTCAGGTATCTCAACTTCCATAGGAATTTTCTATTGTCCGCTATAGGAGGAGTCTATGAATCCTTAGTTGTATTAAAATTTTCTTCTTCCGCTTCCCTTTCTAGACCAGATGGGGCATCTTCAACATGTGTTTCCTCAACAACAACATCAATTCTATCATTTAACAGTATCTCCCTTAGGATTTTCTCATTTTATTTTGTAACCTCATCGGTTAGACTGATCATTAGCTTATTCACCCTTGTTTTTCTTTTAAAATCCTTCTTGGCTTTATTCAGATTTGACTTTATTTTTTCCACATAAGCTACTGGACACAATTCAAAAAAATTCCTTTCTCTCAGATCTGTTCTTATGTTCTGGCATTAAGTCTCCTCATCTCAAAGATATCAGATAAACTTTTGGGCAAGTTAGACATTATCTCAATCAAAAATTTATTGAAAATATTCAAGTGTTTTATTTTTGCCTCTTCAAGAATTATCTTATCAGATTTACCAAAAGACTCATACCATTTATGGAGTGGCTTGAAATTTCCATCCTAAACCAAAGCCTTTTCAACTTCCTCTACTGACATACTTGGATTGTTAGTTTTTGTCTTCTTCTTTGCTTGAACATCTCCACTGAAGGGTTTGCTTTTTGTAACTATTGTTGCCTTGGTGCCTTGATGTTCGATTTCTCTGACTTCTTCATTAGACTCTGTCACTTCATCCTTAGAAACTGCCACATAGACTCTTTTTCTCTTATCTTTCTTCCTCTTTTCTTCTTTCCTGGATCCCTTAGATTCAGTTTTCATAGGGATTGATTTTGTTGTAGGGGTTGAATGGGATGCAAAGCTTCTAGTTGATCTAGCTTGGGTAGATGGTGTTGTCAGACCAATTGATTGATTTTTTGTTGTGTCCTTAGCTTCTTATTTTTTTGCTTCAACTTATTCCATTTTCTTTCTAGCTTCTTTTAATTTCTCTGCAGATATGCCCAAACTTTTTGCAAGAACTTCTACCTCTTTTCTAACTCTTTTGGTTATCATAGGTTTCCTGAGCTTGTTGTGAACTTGCATATCCTTTTTCAACATAGGTACCGAACCTCTCTTTTGTTGGATCCAGAGGTTTACTTAGTAAGTGTTGTGCATACATATCCATAATGTTCTCTTCAACTTCATACCCCATAGGCATGATCCAGATTATTCTGGGATCAACAACTTCCATCATACATTGATCAACATCTACCATGAAGAAAATTGTATCCTTGTATTTCTCTACAATGGAAGTGGGAATCTTCTCTCTAGCTTGCATCATAGTCTAAAGTTTTTTGAAGTATCCGCAGATAGTGGCATTCTTTGTCTTAGAGTTTGTGTATTTGTGAAATAGATCTCTAATCTGAGCGGCCACCGGTATGACTTTTTGCTAGTGAATCTTTTTGAATCCTGGAACTTCACCCATGAAATAAAAGAATAAGCACAAAATAAATTTACCATACTTGAAAGAGTTTTCTTATCTTTGTTAATCTTTGCAATATTTTTCATTAGCTGGTTCACAGAGATCATAGTCTGCATTTTATTTCACCATTTGATAGGCAACATAAATTTTTGTACCAGACACAAATTTGTCTTAGTTGGAATGATAAATATTGTACCCAATAACTATAGATGCAAATTTGACATCTATGTCAACAATTTCATCAATTGTCATTGCCCTTCTGCCATACCTAGAGCCTGTAGCATCGGTGACCATTTGATTTTTCATAGATTTCAGAATTGGTAATCCACCAGAAGAATTTAGACTTGTTACAACACTAATAACTTCCTTTGTGATTTTGAATGGTATGCTTAACCACATGAATTCATAATGGACTCAACTCATAACATAACGAACCCATTCTGACTCTTCAAAGATGAGAAATTTGACAATCTATGTAAACTTCTTTGCTTCTAGGTTTTATGTTTTGGCTTCACATAGAAATCTTCACCTATGATGTGATTATTATACAAATTCAGTAGTTGTGAACTTCCTAGTTCTTCAATATTTGTGTGAACATAAACCCTAATATCCTCTATGTGTAACACTCAGTATGAAATAGACGAAAAGTTCTCCTAAAGGGTCTGTCTGAAGAGACTTGTAAGGATGCCATTTGAACTTGGGATAAGGTCTGTCCTTGACTTCAACTACCAGAGGAGTATTCATTTTGACCAAATCTCAAATTCGCAAAGTTTTTTGATAAATACCTTTTTCACCGGATCGTAATTTGATTGCCGAATCACTTCCATGCTTGAACTTCACCTCAATTCACCAAAGTTCACCTTAGAGCTCTCCAAACTTCTTTTCTCCAAAATACAAAGTGAAAAATGAAGAATATAAATGAATTTTTATCACTTGCATATCTAACCCTTTTTTTCGTAATAAATACTTTTACGCTAACTCATCTGGTTACCCTATTTTTATGCACTATGACAGATAAATTTTTTGCGGACCTCCAATATAGTATACCACTTCCTCCAATGAGTTCAACAACATCTATTGAGCATCTATGCAACTTCTGTACATATCCACATCCAATGTAAATTATCAGTTAGGGGGTTAAAATATTTTCTTGATAGCTCCCCCTAGGCCAAAGGCCTCAAACTAATTCCCTGAGGAATTACCAAAAGTAGGTTTTGGTGTTGACACATTTTATTCAACAAAGGGATCTTTCTTCACCCATTTCTTCTACATCTGTTGCTTGAATTCATCGGTAGTGACTTTTCCTTTTCCTTTAACATCCTTCTACATGTTCCTTCTTTGATTTATTGGACCTCTTCTATTCCAATAGAATGTAGCGACATGACCAATTTTGTTGTAGTTATAGCACATATTGTTTCTCCATCCAGATTAGTTGTTCCACTGATTTCCTCTTGATCTACATTATTTAGCAGTATGGCCAAGTCTATTACATGTATAGCATCTGATATTTATATGAAATTGATTCATCACATTTCTACATTCATTTGACTTATTACCAACCTTATGAAAATTAAAGCACTATCCTGAGAATGATGGTCCACTTGATTTCATTCTAATTTTGCATTGAGTAGCCATGTATCCAAATTTATTGCAACTGAAACAATATCCATTAAATCTCCGAGCATTAGGTTGCCTTACCAGATACCTTGCAGATTTGTTCATTTTATTTCCTTGCTTGAATTTCCTTTGTCCAGATTTTGAACTTTCTCCTTCTTCGTACCCAAGACCTCGATTGTCACCATTTGTCCTCTAACCTTTAATCAGTTCATCAAGCTTGGATGAGCTAACTTTTGACTTCTCCTTATACTCATTTGTAGCAACAAGTTCAATTCTGAGATCATCCATATGCTTTTCAAGTGCCTCTTCATTGTTTTTAGATTGTTCCAATTCATCATCCAATCGGCTACATACTTCAATTTTTTTTTATGGAGTGTGCTAGGTTCTCTTTATTCTTCTTTGTATCTTCAATTTCCTTGGTCATCTTCATCATGATAGATTCCATATCATGCTTTAGGACTGTATTATCTTTGGTAATATTTTCACATTCTTCTATCTTTTCCTTTAGGGCTTGACTGAGTTGTTCATCTTCAATGCTCTTACTGTCATTCTGCTTAATCTAATCACATAGTTCCTTTCTCTTCTCTCTATAATTAATACTGTCTTTCAAAGATTCAATGAATTTCTCAACATCCATGAGCTTTTCTTACAACTTCTGAACTTCAGCCTTTGACTGATCAAGATCATCCAGGGCCACCAAAAGTTGTTGTTGAAGACAATTTGAATCCATTGAAACACTTTCCAAGATCTCCCCAAGTTGTTAGACTTCTTCAAAGGAACTAACTCTAATACCAATTGTTGGAAACAAGCTACACTGAGAGGGGGGGTGAATTAGTGTTGTGCAAAAATTAACTTTATTAACCTTTATCTTCATGATCCGGTGGATATTTTCAGTGGAAATTGAAGTGTCTCATTTCTCTCCAAAATCAGCACCATCAGAAAGAGCTCGACGTCCTGATTCCAACGCAACTCGAACGGAGCGAAAAGGAGTCCGTTTGTGCAAGTTATGGCCAATCAAACCTTGGGTCAAACTGGGATCAGGGGGCGTCCAGGAAGCTAAAAAAATGATGTCATCAAAAGTTCTCGAAGTTGGCATCATCGCAAAGAGCTCATCGAGATGATTGTGATGGCGTTCGTTTTGTCGAAATCCGACACCGTATGCTCAAGATATTGGCAGTCAAAGTTCGGTTGACTTGAAGGTACAGATGATGACATCATCATGCTGACATGTCAGTCCGCACAGTACGGAAGCCAAGTGGACAAATTCAGATGAAACATGTGGCAGGTGACTCAGATCGTACGGACCAATCATATCATGACACGTGTCCAACCGTACAATACGGGCATCCCAGGTGGCAGTCCAGTCATCGGACACGTCAGCATGCCACGTTAGTTCCATGTCATCATGCAATTGGTAGACACGTCGACATCCAGTCATCACTATCGGCGAATCAGATGTTGACATGTGGCACCTCCTCGGCGTGCCACGTGGCCTCACTTTTACCTCCGGCGGGTTGGAGTTGTTTTGTTTGTAAAAAAAAAATCCTTCGGGGATTTGAACCCCGAACCTCTCCCTCGCGAGTTTTCTGCTTGGCCGTTCCACCAAATCCGCGGGCCTTTCTAATATTGGTGACGGGTTGTTTTTGTTGTTTTAAAAATTTGGCAAATGGCTATTAAAAAGCCAGCAGCGGGTATTGAACCCGCAACCGCCGGCTTCACAAAATAGAGAGCCACCGCTAAGCCATCGAATGGCTTTACAATATTATTGGCATCGGTTTGTTTTATTTAATATTTTTAAAACCGATAGCTATAAAAATTAAAACAAACCCCCTAATTTGAAAAATAAAACAACTATAATCCTTTTAAAGGATTAAATCAAAACCACCTCGAAACTGTAAAAGCCCGAGAATGAGTAATTAGGGGCTTAAATTTTAAGGGGGTTATTTTTAAGAAGATTTTTATGTATTTGGAGAGATAAGGTGGATTTGAGAAATATTTTGTAAATCAATTGGTTAGTAACCAATTTGAGAAAATTCTTTGTATAAAAAGGGGTGTAAGGTGAGAGCGGAGAGGAAGTTTTCTTTTAGGTGACGAAGTCTTGAAGCTGTGGAGATAATCGAAAGAGATGTTTTGTAGAGATTCCATTCTTGCACGTCAAAGCGTTGTTATGCTGCCGAAGTGCTTGGAGAATGATTGTGGTGCTTTGTAATTGATTTTGGAGTTAATCGGATCGGTCTCTCTATTGGAGTGGACCCAGAGACGTAGTCACGTTTGTGACGAACTCCGTAATCAAACACTGTTTGCACTTCTCTTCTTCTCTCTCTTTCTTTCTCTCATCTCCTTCCTTTCTGTTATAATCACCTTGTTATTACTTTCATTTTGTTATTTCCATAAGTTAATTTTGATTTAATTAACTTGGAATAATCATTGTAAAAGCATTGTAAAAGTTAAGCATTCATTTCTGCAATTTAGTCTAGATCCTATACAGATCAAGTGGTATCAGAGCTCAGTTGACTATTATTGCAGTTATTTGTTTTCTTGAATGCTAACGAGATCTAGGATTCAGAAGGGTGAAGGCAAGCTCGAAGACTTTAATCCTGAGATCGGGAAGCGTAGAACATTTCCGAAGATGTCTGTTTCTGGAATGTAGGTTCCTGAAGAAATCAGTGAGCAGGAATTTCGAAGAGCATTCCTTGAGATGAAGGCTAAGGTGGACATTCTTTTTCAAGAGAGACAAGAGCGGAAAGGACATGAAGGAGGTTTGTCAAAGCAAGAAGATCGCAAAGACAAGAAAGGGAAACATCATGGAGATGGTGACAAGCAACCAGATCCACCCTCTTCTTCTTCTCCTCCCTCTTCTCCTTCTTCTCCATCTTCTCCTCATTCTATTTCTTCTAATCCTTTCAAGAGTGGGTATAAGCCTAAAATTAAATTGGATGTAAAATTTGATTTACCAAAGTATTGTGGTGAACTTAATGCTGAAAAATTGGATGATTGGATTCAGCAAGTAGAAGTCTACTGTAGAGTCCAGAACCTATTAGATGATGTTGATAGGATCCAATTAGCTACTCTTCGGTTAGGAGGTACAGCTTTAACCTGGTGGGAGAGTAAGACTAAGGCAGAAATTTCACAACATGGTAGAGTCAATTTATCTTGGGCAGAATTTGTTAATACTCTTAAAAAGCAGTTTTATCCCCTAGGACATATGCAACAGTTAATGATGGACTGGCAAATGTTTAGGCAAGGGAAGGGTCAATCTGTCCAGGAGTACACCCATGAATTTAGAAAAAGGGCTATTGCTTTGAATGTTCCTTTGTACACCCAGGATACCTTGTTAAAGTACATAGGAGGTCTTCATTCATATCTTAGACATTCCATTTTGGTATTGAACCCTTGTAATTTGGATGAAGTGTCTATTCAAGCTACACACTTAGAGTCAAGGGGAAAAGGTTCTTTCATTGATAATGATAACTCTGTAAAGAAATCTTCTAAGGTTGCAGAGATAGGGAAAGGAAAGAAGGCAGCTACAATTAAGAAGGATGACAAGCTTTCTTGCTCTCATTGTGACAGGAAGGGTCATGATGAAGATCATTGTTGGAAGTTGCATCCCGAATTGAAGCCTAAGTGGGCTCAAAGACGTAATCAGAAACAAAAAGGTAAGGAGAAAGCCATGAATGTTGTTATGGATCTTGGTTCAGATTCAGATGATGAAACTAAAATAACAGCTATGGGTATGAAAGGTAAAGCTCCTACTTCCAATGTTTCCTTTGATAGTTGTGCTTCTACTTCTAAAGTTAATGATGCCTCTGAAGATGTGAAAAGGAATGAGCTTTTTCATTTAAGGGTTGTTGCTAAGAACAGTAAAATTGATGCACTCATAGATAGTGGTTCTCAAGTTAATCTGATTTCAGAAAGTGTTGTAAAGAACTTGGGATTAAAAACTACACAGCATAAGAATCCTTATCCACTAGGCTGGATTTGTGAAAATGATAAGTTGCAAGTAACAAGACAATGCACCTTAAGGTTCACAATCACTAGTAAATTTGTGGATGAAGTACAGTTTGATGTGGTTCCACTGGATATCTGTGGGATAGTGCTTGGTAGCCCTTACTTATATGATAGGAAAGCTATATTCTATAGGGAAAAGAATCATTATCACTTGTTTAAAGATGGAATTCAGTATATTGTACATTCTCACAGGATTAAGACTGATCGTTCTTTTGCAAACACAGGACAGTTAAAGAGGGTAATTAATGCAAGTAAAGAGTTAACTCTTATGTCTGTCAGCACAGGTGGTTCTAAACTTGAACTTGGAGTAGCTAACCAGGGTCAGATGTTGCAGGATGCACTTGCAGTACAGCATGAGAAAATGATGATTGAAAGCATTGATGGTCCCTTGGGTAAAAATTTTCCTGTTGTGAATGATCGAATGGTTGTTGACTTATTCTCTTTCATTTCTGCATTATTGTTCAGCTTGATGCTAGTCAATTTTTATTGGTTAGTGGCTACGATAGTCGATGTAGAAGCTTATGGAAGTGATAGAATAATGTTTATGATCAACAATGTTGTTGCAATCTTCATTGTGCTTGTGAGCCAGGTATTCAAATGTACAGAAGATACAGGACAAGTGGGGAGGCCAAGTCCTCACTTAATGTCAGAATGAATGTCACTTTTGGAGGTCCAAAAGGTCTTCAGTGGGGAGGCCTGATCCGGTGGATATTTTCAGTGGAAATTGAAGTGTCTCATTTCTCTCCAAAATCAGCACCATCAGAAAGAGCTCAACGTCCTGATTCCAACGCAACTCGAACGGAGCGAAAAGGAGTCCGTTTGTGCAAGTTATGGCCAGTCAAACCTTGGGTCAAACTGGGATCAGGGGGCATCCAGGAAGCTAAAAAAATGATGTCGTCAAAACTTCTTGAAGTTGGCATCATCGCAAAGAGCTCATCGAGATGATTGTGACGGCGTTCGTTTTGTCGAAATCTGACACTGTACTCTCAAGATATTGGCAGTCAAAGTTCGGTTGACTTGAAGGTACAGATGATGACATCATCATGCTGACATGTCAGTCCGCACAGTACGGAAGCCAAGTGGACGAATTCAGACGAAACACATGGCAGGTGACTCAGATCGTACAGACCAATCATATCATGACACGTGTCCAACCGTACAATACGGGCATCCCAGGTGGCAGTCCAGTCATCGGACACGTCAGCATGCCACGTTAGTTCCATGTCATCATGCAATTGGCAGACACGTCAGCATCCAGTCATCACTATCGGCGAATTAGATGTTGACATGTGGCACCTCCTCGGCGTGCCACGTGGCCTCACTTTTACCTCCGGCGGGTTGGAGTTCTTTTGTTTGTAAAAAAAAAATCCTTCGGGGATTTGAACCCCGAACCTCTCCCTCGCAAGTTTTCTGCTTGACCGTTCCACCAAATCCACGGGCCTTTCTAATATTGGTGATGGGTTGTTTTTGTTGTTTTAAAAATTTGGCAAATGGCTATTAAAAAGCCAGCGGCGGGGGTTGAACCCGCAACCGCCGGCTTCACAAAATAGAGAGCCACCGCTAAGCCATCGAATGGCTTTACAATATTATTGGCATCGGTTTGTTTTATTTAATATTTTTAAAACCGATAGCTATAAAAATTAAAACAAACCCCCTAATTTGAAAAATAAAACAACTATAATCCTTTTAAAGGATTAAATCAAAACCACCTCGAAACTGTAAAAGCCCGAGAATGAGTAATTAGGGGCTTAAATTTTAAGGGGGTTATTTTTAAGAAGATTTTTATGTATTTGGAGAGATAAGGTGGATTTGAGAAATATTTTGTAAATCAATTGGTTAGTAACCAATTTGAGAAAATTCTTTGTATAAAAAGGGGTGTAAGGTGAGAGTGGAGAGGAAGTTTTCTTTTAGGTGACGAAGTCTTGAAGCTGTGGAGATAATCGAAAGAGAGGTCTTGTAGAGATTCCATTCTTGCACGTCAGAGCGTTGTTATGCTGCCGAAGTGCTTGGAGAATGATTGTGGTGCTTTGTAATTGATTTTGGAGTTAATCGGATCGGTCTCTCTATTGGAGTGGACCCGGAGACGTAGTCACGTTTGTGACGAACTCCGTAATCAAACACTGTTTGCACTTCTCTTCTTCTCTCTCTTTCTTTCTCTCATCTCCTTCCTTTCTGTTATAATCACCTTGTTATTACTTTCATTTTGTTATTTCCATAAGTTAATTTTGATTTAATTAACTTGGAATAATCATTGTAAAAGCATTGTAAAATTTAAGCATTCATTTCTGCAATTTAGTCTAGATCCTATACAGATCACTTCAAAACATTAAAAAAATTCAACCATAATGCATAAACATGAAGCAAATGAACACAACACCATAACAAAAGGATTTTTACATGGAAACCCTGTTAGGGGAAAAACCACGGTGGATGGCCAATCCAAAATTTAATCTATATATACTCAAATGAAGTTTATAATATGGGGAATGCACTTGCATTCAGGCACACTGCCTAGAGCTCACTGCCTTACAAATAAAATCAGATTAAAACCATATGAGAGTTTGAACTAAGAAAAATAACATCTAAATATGCTTGATTACAGTTTCGATTAGGCACAATATTCAATCTTTTGTCCTACAGATTGATTCTACACTTCTGCTATGTTCTGCTCACACTCACAACACATATTCTTATGTGCAAGTGAAACTGCACATTATCTCTCTTCTACTTTGATCTAATTCACAATTTGCATCAAAACGCACTTCATACTTCCTCCAAAATGATATGGATGATCTTATATATATATCTGCAACTTAGAATTCAATTACACTATGTGAGCTTCAATAGAACAAAATAATATTTACATCTATCGGCTCAAATAATGAATAATATGTAATGCGCATCCACAATGGTTGGCCACAACTGGCTATGACCCAAAAAAAGATGCACAAACACAAAAATACTTAACTAATTACTTTCCATACATCCGTGACATGATACATTTATGAAGTCAGCTCTAGTACTGATAAAACAAAGAATTAGCTTACTGGATCTTCAAAATTCCACATGAATCAATATGAGCCACCAATAATTACTAGAAGTAGATATTATACACCAAAAGAATTTCCCAAGATGCACAACATAAAACAATAACATAAAATATTCATATTGATCAATGAACACTGAATTATCGGATGCCCTGTTCTTCCTTGTCAATCTTCAATCTACCTGCCGGTGTGATCGAATGATGATTTGAATATCTGATCATTGATTAGGGTTGCCATAAATGACAACACCAAATGATACTAGTAGTGTCTCTTTCCAACAGTGACTAAAAATTTGTCACCTAGTCATTTATTTTCCAAATTCTTCTAGTGGTAGACCGAATAAGAAATGAAAAAAGAAGGAAGGGAAATCTAAGTCTTTTGGTAAAAATTCCAAGGAAAATGGTTGGAACTGTGGTGAAATTCTTCACTTTAAAAAATATTGCAAGGAGGAGAAGAAGAAAAACAAATCTTTCTCTGATTTTGAATCTGACAAATCATCCCAAGATGAAGCATTTTTTATAGCCTTGGTAACCCATGCATCAGAAGATGTGTGGTTGATAGATTTGGGTGCATCTTTTCACGTGACCTCTCATAGAGGTTGATTTTTGAAGTATGAAGAGTACTATGGTGGGATAATTTACCTAGGTTGTGACTCTCATCTAAAGATCGTTGTTCATGGAAGAGTCAAAATAAACAAATTTGATGGAAGAGTGAAAGGGATTGATGGCATCTTGCATATCCTAGGTTTAACATGAAACCTAATTTCTATAGCTAAACTAAATGATTTGAGAGTGCAAGTTGTTTTCTCTAGTGGAGGATGCAAGATGAAAAGAGGAGTTATGGTGTTGGCTAAGGGTGTTTGAGTTGGCACTCTATACAAGCTAGATACATGCATAGTATAGTGCAATAGTTATTTTGATGTACTAAAGAAGAGACATTTGGATTTTTCATCCTCACCATTAGATCATGCAATGAAGAAGTGTGTTACAACTACATCCAATGGTTGTGTATTTTGGGTACCTAAGGGTGCTCATTCCTATAGACATGGAAAATATACAAGTCAATCCGACACACTTGATCCTGATTACTAACATCATTTCCTCCTGAATCACACTCTCAACTTCTCATCACTTGTAGTCTCTTAATTATATAAATCATTATTTATCTAATTAGGTATTTCTCCTCTATTGATTAAATTAATCAATTTAATTTAATTAACCCTAAAATCCCTCTTTAATTAAATAATTCATCTTATTTGATTAAATTCGTAAAGTCTTGTCATTAAATTTAATAAATTAAACCTTATTTAATTTAATCTAACGTCATCCCCCTTTAGTTAAATAAATCAAAATATTCATTTAATCAAAGTCTAAATCATTTTCCTCTCAATCTTGATTTAAATAAATCCTAAAATCTAAGTCAAAATTGTCAAATCACCTAATCTTTCATTAAATTGATGAAATCTTTATTAATTTAATATCAATCACTAAAATCCTCTAGAGAATGCAACTTGCACAATAAATCAATTACTTTGATTTATTAAATTTCCTTTTTTCTCTCAACATGGAATAAAGGAGGAATATTCTCTCAAATTTGAATTCAAAATCCAAGTGGATTTGTCCTTCCAACAAAGAATTCACTCCTCTTACATGTCCTTCAGCATTGAACCAAGTAGCATTTATTTTATTCCATTTTCCCTCTCACATGTCATTTCCTCAAATTCAAATTCCACCTAATGGAATTTATCATGCACATAGACCAAAATGTGCACAACCTTCAACCATTCACATCTTGACAAGTGACACTTGGCCATTGGATGTTGAATGATCCAACATTGCTCAATTCCACTCTCTCTTCCATTTTGGAAATCTATAAATGAGACTCTTCCTCTCATTCTATCATCCACAATTTGAGTAAACTTACTATACTCAACTTCATCCTCAAGCATATCTAGTTTCATCCATTTCATCAAATTCTTAGCTAGGTTATGCAAATTTTTCATCATGGAGCTTGATTGAATCTTCATCAAGGTGGATCACTCATCGAATCATCAAAATTGCAGAAAAGGAGTTGGGAAAGGGTCAATTTTGACACACCAATTGGCACCAATTCCCCCATGGGATCAAGAGTTTGCTTGTTTAATTAGGATTGCTTTAGCTTTTCATGTTTTGTTCTTGTTTTTTCCTATTTTGAGAATTGTAAATGGATTTCATGGGGAATCCCTGTTTTATCTTGCATATGAACCTAACTATGTGTTTGTTTGTTGTGTTTATGCAGGAATAGGATTGGGGTTCACATTTTGGTGCTAGAAGGAGGGCTGATTTGGAGAAATTTATCACGTTTTTCCAAATTTTGTGACTTTTTGACATTTTTTGGTGTTTATAGGAAACTGTGCCACATAAAGTCACACAATTCCATATTACACCACTTTCAGATAGGCAGCGCTATATTGAACTGCTCTAACCTTAAACTTCACCACACCTGCTTTCCCTCCCAGGAATTTCAAAATTTTAAACTTCATCGCAGATCTCTTAAACCCAAATTGCGTCGCATGCTCAAACTATCACATTTGTGCTCTCTGTCTTCTATAGAATGCCACACTCAGTTGAGGTGTGACGCTATATTGCACCACGAGATTTCTAAACTATGCCACATTTGCTGACTGTGCCGCTGGGTGATAGTGAAAAATTTAAATTTAATTCTTTTCAACATGTGCTTTTTTTATTTCTAGCTTTTTGAACTTCTAACTTATTGGTTGTCTCTACATCTTCTGGTTTTAATCATTCTGCAGATTAGAGAAAGGAAGAAAGAAAAATGGAAGGCTACATTATGACATCATTCTCATCCTATACTAAGTGTTTTTGAACACTATAGTGTTGTTTAACACTTTTAGAGGATTCTCAATCTCTTTTTAAGAAATTTTTTATCTTTCATGTTTTAGGGAACAATAAATTTTCTTTTGGGCTCTAAACAAAACAATACAAATTTTCTTTAAAATTTTGCAAACAAAAGGCTTAAAATGAACCTTAGAAACAATTTAGTAGATTTGGTTTAAGGTTTAACAATTGAACAAGGAAAATCACACATTTGATTTGGTGCTGTAAAAAGAATTCATTTTTGCTTTGTGGACTTACAATGAATAAGTGTTGTTTTATTTTTTAATTATTTACTCAAAGTAATGTCATCAAAAGGACGTATGTGCTTCTCTCATGCCTCACGGTGATCTTGAGAATCAAAATCTTTTTTGGTGATCTTAAGTTGAGTAAAATAATTGCCTCCACATTTTCATTTTGGGATTAAAATTGAACTAATCATGTGAGTGTGAGCATGGTATATTGCGAGTGTTCTCCCTTTGTTTTTCAACAATGGTCAATTGAACTACATGATATGATAGCTTGATTTTGTTTATCATAGCAGGCCTTGTGGGAAAAATTAATCACCCAAGGGAATGACCCAACCGAGAACACGCTAAAGCCAAGTTACTTCCACCTGGGATATAATTGAGGATATTGGAACAAAGGCCAATATCACAAGGATTATTCCGATGAGAAGGGAAGAAATGGTCTCTTTCTGTATTGGATAGGCCTCCATGAATGAAATGCCCACATTAAAACCCCTTGTTTAAGAAAAGGCCAAAATCCTATCTATTTGTTGGTGCAAAAGGTCATGTCCTTTGAAGCCACCCTACGTATACATGTGGTTCTATTGTAAAGATGAAAAGTATGCCATGGGAGATTCATGGGTACTGATCCTTGATTGACCCAAGAAGCGAGTGCACTATAAGCGTGAGCTAGTGTGGTCAAGCATCTAATCATCCGCACAAAATATGCGCAGCTGGATTCATCCGAGTGGGACCCCAACAAATATTGTCTTTTTAGCCTAGGGATTGTGCATGTTCTTGAAATCAAAACATATTGTTTGGTCCTAAAAACATTTAAAAAAAAACATTTACAAAAAGTTTCAAATTTCAAACCCTTTGGAGAAAAAAAAATATCATTTGACCAAGTGATCTTGCTTTCCCTAGGGATAATATCCTTAGAGGTTTCTAAGTGCTTGGGTTTAATCATCATTTTTTTTCACTAAAGTCAACCTAGGAAACTGTGCTCTTGAAACCTTGATTTTCACATAATGGACCTTGTGGAATGTAAAGGAATTGACAAATAGACATTTAGTTTGAAATCATAATCAAGAAGTTTGATTTTGGTAAAAGGAACTCATTAAGAAAAGATAAGGACAATTGGACCTCACATGTGTTCTCTCAAATTATTTTTCGTAAAATCAAAATCCAAAAACCAAGGTTCAAGAAACTTAGTCTAAAAGATTGCGAGGAGCGTCTTGAAAGGATTTTTGAAGTTAGAGAAAGATTGGTATACAATTTCTACAAGAAGGCTTCAAAGAACAACCCAAGTTTGTGTGAGTTCTATTATCAACAAAATTTTGAGCTTTTTGAAAGTTTTGCTTTTCTCACATAAAAAGTATGGCATGTTATTCAATACTGAGGTCTTTAAAGAAAGAGTCTTGTCTAGATCAAGTCTAGGATCAAAATCATCACTCTCATCCACCCCTCCATCATCAAAATCAAATCTCATCTCACCAAAAAACTCTTGAGAACTTTGAAACATCATTCATGCTAAACTTAAAGGGAAAAATCAGCATCAACTTGTTTGACTTAACACACCTATTCAAATTATCAATCTTCCTGAAAAAATTTACCTCTAGGATAACATAGCTTCCTAAGGTTTACTAGTTCATAATAACTTTAATTGGCTTAACAAACTTAGTCAATTCATTCTCTTGTATGAGTTTTCTCTAGGATAACACAACTTCCTAGGGTTTACAAGTTCATCGTCATCTTGTTTGGCTTAATGCACCTAGTCAAAATATCAAAATCAAATCAATTCAAGCCCTAAAAAGTTTAGCATCCCCCCTAAAGTCCTTCAAGAGTTTCACTCGTCCAACTCCTCCATCCTCCGTTTATTTCATCATTACCTTTTTTTTATCCTTAGACTCTCCTAGTTCTTCTCCTTTTGGACCTAGAGATTAAGATCAAATGATCTCTATTTTATGGTTCAAACAAGATCGCAACACAAGAGGAACTTGGAAATCACGAAGGAAACATCAACTTCAAGTGACCTAAGCCAAGTGACCTTTGAAGTAAACCTTGCAGGATCAAATAATCCTCCAAACAATTCCTCTCTGCCATCACAAAACCCTCACAAGGAAGGAAATATAGAGGACATCCTTGATGATCACTTGGGAATGATGCAAGAGGAAATAATTGAAATGGTTCGGAATCCCAAGAATCATATAATTTTCAATGCCATGTTGAAACTTAATCCCTCTCTATATATACATGCGTTAATGAAAGAAGGGGCCAAACTCCCTTTTGATGTTGACGTAAGTACCAATATGGAAAGGCCTCTTGCAACCACACCCCCAGCATCAATTCCAAACATCACTCAAGACCCAAATCATATCAACAATCACATCAACCCCACCAGTTGTTAACAAGGGAAGCGCCGTGTTTTGTGAATTAAAAAAGAATCGCCTTGTAAATAATAGAGAGGTAAATATCAACATCACACCAGATAACTCTCTCTCGGTAAATCCATTACACCCATACGTTTTGCTCACCCTCCATAATCATACAGACTCATCCTCATTTCATGCAATACCAACCTATCTACTAAACATACAAACTTCTCTCCCCATGATTTCGCAAGGAGAAGATGGGTTATTCGAAACATGGGGAATCTTTGACCCCTCCTCGTCATCAAATTTTCAAGGAAACATACCATCATTCCCTCCATTAATTCTCACATATATATCACCTCTTGGGTTGGGTCTTCCCCCCACCCACCACCAATATTTTAGACCAAAGCAATCAAAACATTATATCAAGTCCCCTTATTTTTCCAATGGTATCTCAACAACAAATGGCAACCATTCAATCCACCACAATGGTAAACACGTCCACTAGTCCCCAAATCTCTCAAAGCTTGGTTTCCCAAGGACCAAGCATCTCAATCACACCACCCACAACCCAAACCCCGATCACCAATACAACCCTTCTGCTTACCACAATGGTTAGTACCATCCCCAATCCACCACCCATTCCACCAAAAGATAGTATGATGAATTCATTCATCACCATGATTCAGGCAGTCAAAAAAGCTACCCACCAAAGGGTACTCCAAAACCAACAAGCTTCATAGTAGACTGCTCAGCAAGCGCAAGCACAACTAGCTGCTCAACAAGTTGCACAAGCCCAACAAGCTGTGCAAGTAGCACAAGCAACCCAACAAGCACAGGCGCAAGCTCAAGCCCAACACCGGGCTCAATAGGCGCAAGCAAAATACAATGCACAACTACAAGATATCCATCAAAGAGCATACTAACAAGCCCTACAATATTTTCAGGCACAACAACAAGCTTTGTTGGCACAACAAAAGCTAGACCAACAACAACCTTTGTTGGCACAACAACAAATAGACCAACAACAAGCGTTATGGGAACAACAACAACAGGACCAACAATAAGCTTCATTGGAACAACAACAACAATATCAACAACAAGCGTTGTTGGCATAAATGCATGCATATCAACAAGCCTTAAATGCACAAAATAGCTTGCAAAAAACCCCCACCAATACCCCTCTCATCAATCGAACACCACAAACACCTCAAAATGCATTCATCCCACCTCTTGATCCACAAAATGATGTTGCAACGCAAATCAAACTGCTCTCGTAACAAGTGTTGGACCTATTAGAACTGAAAATTTCCATCTAAAACCCTAAGGTTTTCGCGTTTGAATTTAATATTTTCCACAAAACACTTAAGGGATCCTCTTCATTTTACCCTACATTTTCCTATCTTTTCATAATATTTCATTTACCATTTTACTCCCATTTAAATTCCCATTCTTTTGCTATATTTTCCATTAAAAAATCATTCTTGCCATTCATATATACCTTGCACCATATACCACTGACTAGCATTTATTTAAAATCTCATTTACCGCTTTACCATGAACTCCCACAAAAGGGCCTGCGGTATGGCAGTGCCGGTTAGCTGGTAAGCATAAAAAATTTACCGTGCCACTGCCCATGGTCTAAACATAGACTATAGTATCGTGGTGGGCAGTCATTGACCGGCCAAGTAGGCAGATAGGAGGCTCACTGCGGTACTGTAGGAGGTTCAAGCAAAGACCGTGGTGACTATGGTAACAGTCAATGGTTAGGCGACAAGTGATGAAGTGACAAGTTGATGGTTAAGGCACAATGGAGGAAGTGTAAAATACATTCACCATGATACTACAGGGGGCTCCAAAGAGGACCACGGTAATGCAGTAGACAGTCAACAAAAACAGTTGGCGGTGAAGCGGTGAGCGGCTACCGCAATACCACTGGCAGTCAAGCTAGTGACCATGGTAGCACGGTAGACATGGAGATAGTCGTCACAGTGAATAGAGTTAAACAATAGGAAGTAGCAGAGATAACAACTAGCGGCTACCACGGTACCACTGGTAGTCGGGCTAGTGACCGTGGTAGTATGGTAAGCAATAGAGGTAGTCGTGATAGTCAATGTGGGGCCGGACACCATGTTATTGTAGGAGGAAAGGTCAAAGCCCATGGTACAACGGTGAATAAAAGAAAGCCATGTGGGATAAATTAAAGGAAAGATATGAAATATAAAGGTGGGAAAGTATATAAAGGGAAAAATCAAAGCGATTATATAGTTAAAAATATTTAATTTTCCGAAAGGCAATCTAATTAAATATTTTAAATCTCTGTGAAAAGTGTAAACAACCATAACCAAAAAATTGAAGGTTCACGACCCTTGATCTGTAATGTATAAATATTTGCAAAAATCTGAAGGGTAGTGAGTAAGATAGAAGAAACAGAAGTAGGTAGTTAGAGTAGGAGTTAGATTTTTCCCGAGAAGGGACTGGGAATGTAAATAATGACAATATATTTCTTGAAGCATAATCAATGGAGAAAATGTCTTAAACTGGTAAATTTATTTTTGGTGTTCAGTTGTTGTGATAAAATAATTTAATTTCTTTATTTTTGGTTGTCTCCAACTTGAGATCTTTCTGTCATTTAAATCGGCATATAAAGTATATTTCTAATTTATCAAAGTGCATTCTCATTTTGTGTGATTTAACTAGTTGGTGTCTGCAAGTCAGAATTAAATTCCTTCGAGTAAGTCACGGTGATTTTAAGATTTCTTTTGGATAGTTGAAGTAGAACTTGATAGAGAAACATTCCAACACTGTTTATGCAAGTCATAGACTTAGTGATTTTTTATGCCAACCATAGAATTTTCAAAGTGCCTAACAACTAGAGTTAAGCCAATAAGAGGAAACACATATAATTTTGACTCCATTGCCCATGTGGATAGAAGGCATTGATCTGCCACAACCCAGAGATACAAATCCATATCAAACAATTTATTCAAAAGACCTTTCATTTGTGTAGCAGGTGTAGGAGTAGTTGTAGTAATTTTATCTGTCCACTTCCCTTTGCCATTGTGGATAGATTGTTTCACCAGGAAATATATCTTAAATCTACAACATACAGATAGGTGCACCCACCTAGGTTTTGCAGAGCCTGAAGAGCAGAAGGTATAATTGCATCAATTAGCCTTGTTAGTTGGCCAAAAGCATTGTGAGAGCTTGGCAACCTCTCGTGGTTCAAACGAACATTTTTGAGACCCAACAAGATCCCCATTCAGGAAAAACAACCAGAATGTCAGGTAACTTGTGCCCCTATCCATTTGATAGAAGTCTTACAATGGTACCATTCCCAAAGGGATTTGAGATCCCCAAATTTGATAAATATAATGGGATGGGAAACCCTGAAAATCACATCAGGGAGTTTCAAGTGCATTGCATGGAGGTTGCATACGATGACACATATCTAATGCAACTTTTCCCTTGAAATCTGACTAGTCTTGCCATGGAATGGTTCTCTCGCCTATCAATAGGCATCAAAACATTCCAGGAAATCATGGAAGCATTCCTTAAAAAGTACACATTTAACATAGCTACAGATGTTAGCTTGGAAGAACTATCAACACTTAAACAAAGAGAAGGAGAGCTATCCACATCCTTCTTGCAAAGATGGCAATCTAAGGTCAATCAAAGCAAGTGGACCATGCCAGAAGAACAACAAGTTTGCAAAATCATAGCCAATCTAGATGAAAACTTGGTGTTCTACCTAAAATCCAATGCATCATAACATATGATTAATTGATCCCAAAGGTTCTCAATATTGAAAGAGCCCTTACTGTGCGAGGGGGTGCATTGAAATTTCTTGCACAATAGTATAACCGCCCAACCACCAATTATAACGATAAACCTCGAACATGGTTGAGGAACAAAACTATCACAAACGACGCAGTGGTTGATGCTAAGGTGGTCATTAGTGCCCCTAAGTAGAACATCTAGACCCATCACCAACCACAAAATCATAATCGCAATAATGTGTAAACTAATACGGTGGCACAACAACAACTGGTTTTGAACAATCAAATCAATAATCTGAACAATCAAGGAGGACCACCTCCTTAAAAAAAGTATCCTCCCAAGTGAATATTCACAACCCTTGGGGAGCCAATCGAATCCATAATGAAGAAGTTGGTCAAAGAAAACATTATCATAATTTCCAACTCTGAGCAATATGCAAAACCCATGACAAAACCACTATGGTACAATGAAAATATCCTTTGTGATTTTCACAAAATCAAAGGGAATGATGGAGCTTTAAATTTTGATCTTTGAGTTCCATTATTATCTCGACTCTATATTGGTTTGTCATACTATTTAGAAGAAACCTAGGGTTGGGGGTTTTATTTTTTCCTTCATAAAGTCCTAATGTTATATCTAATACCTTCGACAGGATCTTTTCTGCCATTGCCTTTTGAGGGAGGTTTTAAAATGACTTATGTCCCATTGACTCGTCTAGATTGGACCCCTTTTAATGAATAGTGTTAAATATTTTGCCTAAACTTTATTATCTCCTAAGTCTAGGTTGGCGCATGCCCCATTTTTAAGAACAACGTTGAGCCATTATTTTTTCGTTGGCCTAGGCAATGTTCGTTGGCCTAGGTGATGTCCCCTTGTCTCTTTAATAATGGTGTTATATTTTGTAGCGAACATTTTTTTAGTAACTGTTGATCATCCAACAGTTGATCCTAACCATTCCTCACGATCTCATGATGGCTTCACCACTGGGTTTCAACTGATTACAAAATCATGGGTGGGCATCATGTGTCTCAATTGCCAATGCCAAAAAGGATTAATAAAGTTCTTTAATTTTGTGTCGGGTTTTAATACATTAAATAGTGGGTTACTAAAATAGCTGCGAGGTGCACGTGCTCAAGATCGACAGTGATGTTATAATCTTGATGAAAATTTTCTCGATAGTTATGTTTGGTGCTTGTGACTATTGTGAAAACACAATTGCCGATGGGGGCAATCAACAGTTTCCTGCCATCGCGTAATCCAAAGATGCGGGATGTTTAGTGATTGTGATATCACGGGCAAGCACCATGTGTACTCCTTTGGCACTGCATATTGTGGTGGGGCCTCGATGTTGAGATGGAGATTACATCATCCCTTTGAAGGTGGTTGTTTGATGATCTGATGAAGACAAAATATCGACGCTTAGAATTTAAATTTGCATCAAATGAGATTGGAGTCATTGGTGTGACATGCAAGTGTTCTTTAATGGCAGATGAGACATTTACTGGTTCAATTCGATCAACATAAAGTATCTGCCTTCATTCTATTTCACCACAAAGAATTCAAGCACATTGGAAAAGTAGTTTTAGAGCTAGAGACAAAGTTTTCAAGCAATCACAATAGGAGTTTGGTTTTCTACAAGGCAAAAAATTATGTGAGTTGTTTTCTGTACTACTTGGTTAATTTGACTGTGATTTCGTAAAGGATTTTAGTGTGCTTGTCAAAGGGGTTTGTGATTATTATTGTAGGGTTACTAGTTTGTTTAAATTGAGGGAAATCACAAGGCCTTGTTGTAATTTTATTTTTTGGGTAACCCTATTTTGTTCAAGGATTTGAATTATTTAAAGAAGCCCTAGTTCATCTGAGATGGCATGACCAAAGAAGCATTCTGTCCATATTGATTATTTGCAGAGGAATTTATATGACGAATTTCTGGATTAACTCCCATTATCAACAAATGACAGGAAGATGGGTTTAGTTTTGATGAGTGGAAGAAACTTGGGTGAAGGACTAGTGTGCAAGAGTTATAATATTGGAGATGCTAGGGTTCCTATGACTGGTTTGGAAATGTTTAGGCTGTGGTATGGATAGAGAAATTTACCTCACCCCTTTTCTAATGGTTGGAGATACAACATGGGCAACCTAGTAGTGCCAAATGTGTTCCCAAATGTGGACCTACTAAGAGGCGTGGCAGCACGATATGGCCCTATTACAAGAGTAATAAGGGATAATGATGGTGGGATTATGTTGAGTATAAGTGCAGGTGAGATTCAACAAGTGTTTGATTTGAGTGAGTATATATCATTTTTGGTTCCAATTGATCTTGAGGAGATGAAGCAGGAATATGCAAGATCAAAGCCTCTTTTTAGATTAAAGTTGCTTCCTCCTCATCTAGCTAGGGTAGGTAGTTCAACAATTCATATTAGCCCAAGTGACCAGGAGCCTTTCAGGCTCAATTTATTTTCCAATCACTTTTTGGCTACATTTTTTTCACTGTGCTAGATTTTGGGATTCAACCCTAATACCATAATTCCAATTGCATACATGTTCATGGGGGCCCCAAATTCAGCATCCAAATTTCTCTGTGGTGTATGACATTGCATCTTTTCTGGCAGAAAAAATACATGAGGAGTTGCTAAAGTTGAAGGTGGGTGATTTGGCACACCTTTCTTTTGGTATTCCATGCTAATGCACATGTTCTTGTATAAGAATGTTGACTTCTTCTCAGAGAAGATGGAGTTGAGGTAAGATGTGAATGGAGAAGGATTACCAGTACAGGTTTGGAGTGCCAACTTATCTTACAATAATGGAGGTGTCAGTTTCATGCAATTTGATATTTGATTTTCCTATAAACTCATGACTCGGTTGGTAGTAAATGTGCCTAGAGTCCCTAAAGACCTACATGACTTCCTCAGACCAAAGGTGAGGAAGCCTGACTTGAAAATCTGCCACAATTGTGGTGACATCATTTTGTACCCCATAAATATTGTTCTAAGAGTATATGGTTTTGAGGGATCCCCACATATTCTCCCATTTAATGTACCATCGAGAATGGGGTTTGCCGAGGTCATGTGGCAAATAGTTTTTATTCATGAGGACAACTTGAAAAGGAGGGGAAAAGGGACTTTGTTCCCTGACTACACTGTTGTTTCTAATTTTGTTTGTTCCAAGGGAGGATGGGTCCACTTTGGAAGATTATCTAATGAATTTCATTTGAGGAGTGGTCCTAGGAGGCAACATGACCCTGAGGGTTTATTTTCCTTGTTTAGGAAATGAATTAAAGGTGCCGGGTTTTTACATGAATTCAATTTTCCTGAAAACCTAATAAAAAATGAGTTTGATTTCAATAGGCGGGAATTGAATAAGGGAAAGTGGGTCACATATGAGAAGTTGTTGGCCATGGTACATAAAATGGATCCAAAATATGATCCATTAAAGGAGTTAACTCCATTCCACAAGAGAATTGACTTCTTGATGGATAATTTCAAGGAGATCATGGGCACCTTGATGACCAAGAGGGTCAATTTGGAATTAGATTTTGGTATACAAAGACCAGAGGTGAGGCCTGAAGAAACAAGGCCAAATTTTTAGCCCTCAGTGAATTGACCTCTTTACAAGAGAAAGAGGAATGATAGTAGTGATGAGGAGGAGGGGGATAAGAAATGAAAAGAGATAATGAAGACATCATCACAATCAGGTCCAAAGATCAGAGCACCTAGAGGGATAAAAATTATTGATTTGGATTCACCATCGAGGAGTGATCCTACATTACTACCATCAGAGCCAATCCCTGAGAGGTAGAGAGTTGAAGAAGAACAAGAGACTCTCATGGATGAGATAATTGTTACAGATCAAGACATACAGGTTGGTATTCTTTTGAATCCAAGATCAACACAGTTGGTGTTATCCGATATGGATGTGAAAGGACAATGTGTAGAAGATGCTAGAATGGAGGCCTGCAAGGCATTTTTGGATGATGATGCATTTGTGAAGACTCCTGTATTCTTGAAACTGGAGTGGAGGATAATTTTGGAAGAGTACCAAGAAAAATTCAAGAGGAGGAGAGAATCAAGGCTTGATAGATCTGATCAAGAGAATGATGATGAGGTGAACACCGAATGAATGGAAGAGTTAAAAAAAATCATTCCCGGGGAGGGAAGGAAACTAGTGAATCAGGATGGTGTCCTACTTTTTCTTGAGTGGGACATAGCTGATGCAGTGGAATTTAATGCCATTCTAAAGTCCAAGCATCCCATACAAAACAGTGAGGAAGAGGTTAAGGCAACTCTATAGAACTCTGCCTTTAGTGAAGAATATGAAACTTTGGTAATTTGGGCATTGGCACCGCAGGGCAGAAAGCCAAATGTGACTGATATTAGCCCAAACATAAGGGGAGGGTTAATAATCAAAAGAGATTCTAAAAATTCAACTATAGAAGCTACAAGCTTGACTGTAAATGTGGCCAAATTGGCCCAAAAGACAACTGAAATAAAAGAGGCCGAAAAGAAAAATTTGATGGAGAAATACAACATCATAATTGGAGAATATAGTAGGATGCAACAAAGGAATGTTGAGCTGCAATCTGAGGTATATAGGTTGAAATATGGGCAGGTGGGAGAATCCTCTAGTGCTCCTGGTATCATGGAATTACCTTCTAAATTAGGATCATTACCCCCTATTGCTTCAATTGTTTCCAGGATCCCCCATCTAGACACATGCTCTCAGTCCTACATTAGGGCCAATTGAGGAAGAGGTTGAATACTCTATGGATCCAACTAAGAAGAAAATGTTAAATAAGATTGCAAAGTTGCAGGCTGCTTTAAAAGTAGGTGAGTATGGTGTAGTTTCCAAACAAAATGAGGCTATTGATACAGTTTTGAGGCACCTGAATGAGAAGGTTGATGGTAGATTACCATCAGTACATTCTTTATATTCTTTATTCTTGGATGAAATAATAAATATTAATAGGGATCGGGAAATAGTTTTGTCTTTGGCTGAGAAGTGGATCTCTAGGGCCAATGATATGGATATTATGTATAAGGCCTCTAGGTTTAATGTAGATAACAGGCCCCAATCATTGAGGCCTACTCAATTTTTTGTGAAATTGCTGAAGGGTTTCTAGGCCCTACCTGATGATTTGAGTAGGAGAATTAGGGAATTGGTAAAGAGCTTTGATGATTAGAGTGATACATTTTTTCCATATATAATTGATGCACAAGGAAATATTAAATCACTGTAGCGGTGGTAGGATAGAGTGGATGAAGTCAACAATGCACAAATCAAATTGATTTTTGATGATTCAGACTATGATTTGTTGGTGAGTAGCATGGATAAGATAATTAACACCAACACATTTTTAGATTCTTTTGAAAGAGAGGCCAATTAGGTAGTAGTGAAATACACACCTTACAATACTATAATGAGGTGGTAAATTTTGATTGGCCAAAAGATGAAGCGTATCAGAGGTGGGTGGACAAGTATTGAATCGAAGAGGAGTAAGAAAATGCCTACTACTAACAATTAACAACTCAACAGTTATGGTTATAACAAATTTTGGTTTTGTCTCCATGGTAGTTTTTGGTGCAGGTTTTGAGGTTTGGCCAATGCAATGGCTATTCTCTAATGAGTGGAATTAACAAGAAGATGCTCTAGGGACTCAGTGGTGGTAATCATTTTTTGTGAAGTGTCTTAGGGCAGTCCAATTGATCGGTGAATTCGGTATTTTCTGGCCCGATGCTTTTTTGCTCCTTCATTCTCTATAAGAAGGATTTCAAGGCTAGAAATATGAGTTAGCAAGTTAGATATTTTTGAGGTCGAGTCTAAGCATAGTTGCAGAGAAAGTTGTAAAGCCTGTTGATTCAATGTAAATGCAATTTAGGTTTTTGTGTCATTCTGTAGGGTTTTGAATTTATGAAGGTTTGATGTTTCATGATAGCACTAGCATTTGAGTTGGAATGATTCATTCTGATCTCATGTCTCTCCTTTGTATAAGCATATCATAATCTTGAATAATATAATAAAGGGTTATTGTGTTCATCTCACTGTTATGGTATGTATGATTCTCATTTTGGCTTTAATTCAAAGAATTAATTAAAATGCTTGAATGGAGTTATAGGTGGATGTGTTTATAAAGGGATTTGGTAAGAAGTATTGGGTTAGGGTATAAATTGATGGAATTGTAAGGCAATATTTTCAAAGATATTTTATTCTATGTGTTTGAATCTATCACGAATTTTAAATGTTTGTGAATTCGACTCCCCAATGGTATATGGCACTAGTCTAAATCATACTTGTTTGTAAGGTTCTAAGTCTATTTGTCTTTGCTTAGAGCTTGCTACAAATTGCAAATCAAATGACTATCTTAAGTTGTGAATTATTGTTGTAATCATCTCATGCTCCAAGTAGTTGATACTATTGATGAAAAGCCAATTCAATTTAGTATTATCCTATTCTGTTGAGATATTAAATGAGATTATCTATTATTTTTAATGATTGTTTATAAGTTCGGTGTAGAGATTATAAATGCATTAAGGGGACCACCCTCACAGGTCTTGCAGAGCCTAAAGTATAGGAGTTTTGTTTGTTAAAATCCTTGTCGGTTGGTCCAGGTCCTTCAAGCTTCCCTTGATTAGAATTGGCAATTCTATAGATAGAATAAAAGATCAACCTGGTTACAGTAAAAAAAACCAATAGGGCACACAACCGCAAATTGCATGAGGTTGAAAAACATCATCCAGGACCTCATTGAGGACAATATCATAAATGTCAAACAACTAGCTAGAAATTAGGACCTCAAAATATACACAAATCTGACACTGAATCATAATCAAGGAAATAACCAAGGGAACAACAAAGGGAAGAAAAATTATGCTAGTGTAAACCTGGTATACAAAGAAATTATCTCATGCATAGATGAAATGGTCACTGTCATTAGTGTCAAAGGATCCAATGCTGATTGTGGAGTCACCACATACAACAAAAAGGTTACTATTGCAGGGGCATCAAAACCATCTAAGACCCCCATTTGAAATCTAAAAGTCATTCCCTATGATTATAGCATCATTGACCAACTAAAAAGGACCCCAACTCAAATATCCATCATGGAGTTATTGAAAATTTCCTTCGCCCATAGTTAAATTCTTGATGAAGCATTAGTTGTGTCCACTATCTCTACTACCCTTGATACAAAACAATTCTAGGCTATGGTTGGTAACATCATTACCCCAAATCTCCTCACCTTCTTCGATCAAGATTTCCCCACCCAACCATCTCACAACCGTGCACTTCACCTTCAAGTGTTGGTGCACAAGAAGAAATTCAAAAGGGTCCTGGTGGATGGGGGCACATGCCTCAATATTTGTTTGCTTAAACTCATAAAAAACTTGGGAATCTCAGAGGACTCCATTGATAAAAACAAAGGCATCACCATCAGAGCATATGATGACTAAGAAAGAATGTCTCAAGGCACCATCAGGATCCCAATCCAAGTAGGGCTAGCTACCATGGAAACCACATATCAGGTCCTTGACCTTGAATTTCCCTACAACATCCTCCTAAGATGCCCATGGATCCATAGAATGAAGGCGATTGCCTCAACATTCCACCAATGCTTCAAATTCTTATACCAAAATGAGGAGGTCACAATACATGGTGATCCAAAGCCATTTGCCTATTGCAAAAACTTGGAAGCCAAGTTTTACAAAATTCCCCAAGTACCAAAAAATGATTAAGGCCCATTCACTGCCTATATAAACCCATCTAACCTTGCCTCCACTTCTATGATAGAGACACCCTCCATCCCTGATATATCTGACATCAAGCTCATGATCCAGGACAATGGGTGCGAAGATTACAAAATGAGAAAAATACTTTTTTTGTAGGAGAGTTACCTCAATATCCTAGATCGCATGGGCAACCTCAATTAGTTGAAACACCTGTCCACACTTTTAGGACAAATCCTTCTAGATTTCATTGTTGGGGGGATCTAAGTTGGGAAAATGTGGATGAGGGAGACATTTCAAGCATGATATACCATGATGAAGGACCCACACCCACTCTACTCATGGATGAAGCCAATAGAGGACTACAAATAATGCTTGGTATGGGCTACAAAAAAAATGAAATCCTTGGAAGGAATAGTGATGGACGACTGAAGCCCATTATTTTAGAAAGACGAATGAGAAACCTTGGCCTTGGATGTACTCCTCCAAGCATAACCATATGTGATAGAAGTAACCCTAGTAGAGAAGTCAAGTCTCCTCCTCAATTATCGGCACCCACCCTTCAACTACCCATATCCATAAGTCTGCCTCTAGATAATTTCACTTTTAACATAACTGATGTCTGCACCAGTAGTGATGATGAGGATACTATAATTGGCCTCCCCATGCTTTTTGAGGATTCCTCCTCATTGATGATTAGTTCGTCACCCATTGAGTCGAACTACCAAACTTACGAAGTAAACTTATTTTACCCACAACTCATCGACTATGACCAACGAGAACCACCAATTCTAGACACATTAAAAAATTATGAGGCACTCTTAGAATTCATGGGACTAAGGGATATAGTTCCATGTGGAGATCACAAGGTAGGGTTTGAAATCACACTAAACACCCAAGCCTATTATGGGGAGATGATTGAGTCCTTTAATCACAAAAGAAAAGAATGAGAACAAGCTCAGGGTCATTGAGTGAAAACCAAACTGTGGCACTCTCCAATGAAAGAATAGTAAAAATAAAGGACACATCCAATGGTGAAAACCTCTCTAAGGTGCTAGAGGATGAAGGATTCAATATCCCCCCTACTGCACTTCATCAAGAGAAATCGAAAGTCTTGGCAGAACAATGTAATCCTGTCAATTTGGGAACATAAGCAACACCACATAACACCTTCTATGTCAAATCACTTCTAATAGAAGAACAAGAACTATTGGTTGAATTTCTAAAGAAAAGAAAGATGAACTTCACATGGACCTATGCCGATATGCCAGGTCTCGATCAAGAAATCATGGTTCATCATTTAGTTGTTTACCCTGGAGAAAAGCTAGTAAGGAAAAAATTAAGAAAAATGCACCCTCAGATAGCCTTGCTAGTCAAGGTGGAACTACTGAAACTCTTGGATGTCAGCTTTATACACCCAATTGATTATCCAGAATGGGTATCCAATCTTGTACCAATTTCAAAACCAAATGGGGGCATTTGTATCTGCAGTGACTTTAGAGACCTCAACAAAGTGTTTCCCAAGGATGATTTTCCACTACCTAACATTGATATGATAGTGGACATGACGACAGGACATGAGATGCTATCACTAATGGATGGCTTCTCGGGGTATAACCAAATAATGATCATAAAGGAGGACTAGCATAAGACAACATTTACATTTCCGTGGGGCATATACTACTAGAACATGATGTCATTTGGGCTAAAAAATGTAGGTGCAACATATCGAAGGGCCATGACACTAATCTTTCATGACATGATACAAAAAATTATCGAAGATTACGCGGATGATATATTGGCCAAATCAAAGAAAAGATAGGATCACATAGCAACCCTAAGTGCCATTTTTGACTGACTGGAGAAGTACAAGGTCAGACTCAACCCCAAGAGATGTGTCTTTGGGCTGCAATCAGGTAAGCTTTTGGGATATATAGTATCAATGAGGGGAATAGAAGTGGATCCCTCCAAGGTCAAATAAATACTCGACATGGAAGTTCCTAATACATTGAAACAACTCAGAGGCCTACAAGGCAGACTCCAATCCATTCGAAGATTCATAGAGCAGTTGGCAGATAAACAGATTGCATATTCACATCTAATCCACAAGGGAGTAGCATACAAGTGGGATGACAAATGTGATCAGGCATTTGATAAAATCAAATAATATCTACTCATGCCACCAATGTTAATCCCACCCACCCCAGAAAAACCACTGATATTTTAGCAACCATGGCAGCTCTCAGTGATCTATTAGCCCAACATGATGAAAATGGAAGAGAGAGAGAAATATACTACATCAATAAGACAATGGTAGGGAATGAGCTCAACTACACACCAATAGAAAAAGCTTGCCTAGCAGTTATGTTTGTGGCCCAAAATTTTAGGCACTACATGTTGGCTCATTAGATCAAGTTGATCGCAAAGATAGATCCACTAAAATACCTGATCTCTAAGGCCACTCTCACAAGATGAACAACCAAGTGGGTCATGATATTAATAGAACATGATATTGAATATGTAGAACGCAAGGCTATCAAGGGGAAATTTATTGTAGACCAACTAGCAAAAGCTCCAATATATTAAGAGAATCCACTCATATCAGAGTTTCCAAATGAATCCATCTTTAATCTTAGCATAGCCGATCATTGGGAGCTCTACTTCGATGGCTCATACAAAAAACAAGGATCAGGAGCCGATGTATTCTTCATCACCCCACAGGGAGATTGTATACCTAGATCCTACAAATTGGCATTCCCCTGCACTAACAACATTGTGAAGTACGAGGCTTTAACCATAGGTCTCAAGATTGTAGCACAGTGAAGGATCATGACACTAAAGGTTTATGGGGATTCATAGCTTATTATCAACCAATTCAATGGCGAGTACCAAACTAAGGATGATAAGATGACACCATATAAAAATTTAGTAGAGAGCCTCAAGGAATCATTCATTGATATCACCTTTGAGTAGATACCACGACTTAACAACATAGCAACTAACACCATGGCAACAATTGGATCCTTGTTAGATGTCCCTTGCAATGTCTCAAAACATGAATTCTTTGTAGAGAAGCTTCTCATACCCACATTTGAGGTACCAGATTCAAAATATGTGTGTGAAATCGTTGGTCCCAGTGATCCATGGTATCATGACATCTATACCTACCTAAGAATAGGAGTCCTCCCAGCTAACATAACCCCAAACTTTAAATGAGATTTTGTCAAAAGGTCCTTACATTTTTTCATCCTAGGAGAAACCCTCTATCAGAGGAGCATTGAGGAAACCCTATTACAGTGTTTGAATCTTGAGGATGCCCTAACTACTCTGACTGAGGTTCACAATGGCACTTGCGGTTCACACTCAAATGGTGTGAACTTGGCCAAGAAGTTTCTAAGAATCAGGTAGTACTAGCCAACAATGGAAAGAGAGGCACATGACTTTGTCAGAAAGTTTTTACAGTTCCAACAACATGGAGACGTTATTCATGCATCAAATCAAGAGCTTCACCCTATTGTTACACCTTAACCCTTTTCATAATGGGGGCTCGATCTCATCAGAAAAATCACACCCACCTCATCCAACAACCACAAATTCATCATCACCGCTACAGAGTATTTTACAAAGTGGGTCGAAGTGATTCCCATGAAATACATAACCGGAAAGCAGATATCCAAGTTCATCCTAAACTATCTCAGTTTCTGATACAGTGTCCCTCAATCCATTATCTCTGATAATGGGACACCTTTCAAAAATTAGGATGTCCATGATCTATGCCAAAAATTCAAAATCCAACATCGCTTTTCTACTCCATACTATCCCCAAGGAAATGGACAAGAATAAGGCACTAATAAAACTATCTTGAAAATACTTAAGAAAATAGTCAATGACTCTGGTCGTGACTGGCATCTATAGCTAAACCCCACCCTATGGGCCTACCACACCAGCATCCACATGCCAACAGGTGCCACCCCATTCTCCCTAGTCTACGGATCAAAATCCATCCTCCCAATCGAGATCGAGCTCCCATCATTAAGGATATCACTGCAAAACCTCATTATAGATGAGGAATATAGGGTTTCAAGGTTAAATGAGCTAGAGTTATTAGATAAATGATACATGGATTCCCTCAACCATCTACAAGTCTATCAAAACCACGTAAAACATAACTACAATAAGAAGATCAGGAGACACACCTTCCAAGTCGGCAAACTTGTGTTGAAAGAGAATAAGAATAATGTGCCAAATCCAGAAAGCATAGGAAAATTTGAGCCCAACTATTTGGGATCTTTCATCATCACAACAAGCTATAAATCAGGGGCATATCAACTGTCAACACTAGAAGGACAACCCCTGCATGAGCCCATGAACAACTGTCATCTCAAAAAGTTCTATGCCTAAAATATTGCAAGGTATAGAACTGAAAAAAAAAACAAAAAATGTCCTGAAAAAATAGTCACCCTGATGAAAACCTAGTAAACAAGCATCTTGGTGACAACAAAAAAATGAAAAAATCCAAAAAAATCAGAAAATGGATTGAAAACAATAAAGAAAAAAAATCATCCTGTAGTGAAAACCACTTCGGTGGTGCTTTGGGCAAGTACCTTGGTCAAAACTTGGAAAACTGGTGCCAAGCATAAATAAAGCACTCTCCATCCATAAGGATCTTCACAACCTATTTCACACACTCACTTATCCATTAAATTCCATCTATCTTTCCACCATCAACTCACATCCATACCATAGCTTGATGTTGTGCTTGTATCATGTTCCACCATAGTACTACTTGGCATATTCCTAAGGTCAGTTTGTCCTACCTTTATTGAAGTAGTCTATTGCATCATGTTGGGGGCATGTTCCTATACCTACATCAGATCAGATTCGTGTATATTCTGGCGATCTCCCTTAAACATCAAAAAATCCTGAAACATTCAGAAAATCATATCAAAATCCAAAACATCAAAAAAATCTCAAAAGTCTTCAAAAATTCATCTTTGAGTCTTGTCAGTCTGTCACTTTGTCAAACTACGTCATATCTAAGCTTGAACATAGGAAAGGTTGATCTTTGATCATCCCTCGAGACACTTTAGGTCAGTCCTTAGGCATCCATCACAATGGAAATCCATTTGTCCATCTATCTTATCATTGAGTCAAGTTTGTCGTCAGTCAAACTATGTGGTCTCTGTGTGTATAACGTAGGCAAGGCTAATCTATGGATCAACTCCCGAGACCCCTAGGATAGGTCTTTAAGTCAATCTCTTCATCATAAATCTCGAAAATACCAAAACCATTTGTAAAAAATCTCAAAATTCCAAAAGCAACCTCAAAACATTTGAAAAAACCCAAAATGGTGCATTTGTCTCATCTCGCTTTCACCCGCAGTTATCATCACTCATAATAAATCAATCATCACTTTCATCCTTTGGTAAGTCAGTCAGAAGCAGCTCTAGCAGGTTCAAAATTGAGCACCCTAATCATCAAAGTCTCAAGTCTAGGGCAATAAACAAGCAATTTGATCAACTCAGAGTATCAATATCTTATCACCCAATCAATCTCACCAAAACCCTGATCACAACATGTCCTAAGATGTATCCTTCCCATGATGGACATAAGCATTAGGTACCTCACAATAGTTTAGTCTTGGCTAGTAGTATGAAGAACATTATCTTGATTGTTTACTTTATTTGGTCTTTTTGACTTATCTTATTTTGCGCTCATTCCAAGGACCTCTCGATGATGCCTAAACAAAACAAGTTTAGAGGGAAATGAATGGGGTGATGATCAATATCTTTTTTATTGGTTGTGCTTGTGGATTAATTTTTTAAAATAACTTAGTCATGCACACTTTGTTCAGTTTGTGGCGAGGATGTTTTGGATATCTTGTTGACCACATAAGAAGGCTTGCTTTTCTATGTTTGGTTTGAGATGTTAAGAATGTCTAAACTACATCCTGAATAAGGTTCTATATGCTAAGTGTGAATAGGAATACTCCTATCTGATTGTCGAGTCAAAGTCCATCACACTAGGTACCATGCCATCCTAGTCCTTTATACCTTGATGCATCATACCTATGTGTGTTATCAAACATAACGTAATTGGCCCTTTGAAAATATAGACTCCTGGTAAGAAAATCACCATCATTCTAATAACTTGTGGGATCTCTTTTTCTTCTATCTTTGTTCTATACTAACATGGTATCATGATAGTTAATCAGAACATCACCAATGCATACACCTTGCATCCACCAAATCATCAACATAAGTGCATATCATACCATATAGATCATACCACATTATTATCATCTTAAGTTATGAGGAATCATATAGATTTGTTATTCTAAGTACCTTAAGAAATAATCGCATCACATCATTTATGAATCATTAAGGACTAATACAAATCATTAGCATCCATTATCATCATTTATCATTTGCATATCGATACATCATCAGTAGCATACATTGCATCCATGTAATCATCAAAATGCATAGAAAAGTACAAAAGAGAAATACATTCATCATATAGAAGCTATATCATATCACATGAGCATAAAATAGAAGAATTTCATAACATCTCATAGAAAATTAAAATGCAAGCATAAAATATGCTAAAAAAAATAAAATTTATTAGTTTACATCATTTCAAAATTCAAAACATGTGTCACTTTTTAGTGATTCAATTTTAAAATTTGGATCAGTGTTGGTCATTTCCTTTAAAAAGTGTGACACAAATATTTACTTTTACCCTTATTCATTAATGGATTCTAGCTATATTTTTTCTTTTCTTGCTAACATTGAATAGCCTATGACTATTAGAGAGACTATGGGTATTGTAAAATAGGGTAAAATGAAAGTAAAAAACATGAATCAATAGTATCAACCACCAAATACCTAAAACTCAAGCCCTAAAGACCCTAATCCAATAATGAAGCACAAATGAACATAGAAACATAGAATAATAAAGAAATACTACCAATAATTACTTGTTGGAAACAGAATTTCCATTGCACCAAAAGATCAACTTGTTAATGCCCAATACAACCGCCAGATTTAATGGATCCCCAGGAGGCGGTTAAGCCATGTCATGAATCCCAAGGGGAGTGCTAACCATTTTCCAACAATCTCCCCCTCAATGTTACTCGAGGGAATTCGAACCTGACACCTTTGGCTCTGATACCACTTGTTGGAAATACAATTGTTGTTGCATCAAAAGATCACCCTGTTAATGCCCGATACAACCACCAGAGTTAATGGATCCATGGGAGGCAATTAAGCCATGTCATGAATCTCGAGGGAAGCACTTACCATTTGCCAAAATTATGGTTGAATCACCTTCATTACTCTTCTCCATTTTTCTTTATATGATAGCTTGCCCTCAGATTTGTAGTATGTAAGAATAAGCCTAGTGATAGCGACAACAAAATATCAAAGATAGTGGTTGCAAGGTTGAAATGAAAGGGATGGGTCTCTTTTATAAGATTGCTTTGAGAAGCAAGGAAATAGGGCCAGGACAAAAATAGGGTTTAGTTAAGGATGGACAGTGGAGATTAAAAGGAAATAAAACCTTATCAAGGGTGCAAATTAATTGAGAATAAAAGAGATAGACACAAAAAAATAGGTTACTAGAGTAAATTAAATAATTATAAAATTATTTAATTGGTGCAGGGGCATTTTTATTTGTTTCAATCTTTTTGTGTTTGTTTGGTTAATGTTGTTTTGTTAATGTTATTTTTCTTGGTAATTGTTAATCGTTCTATTTTTTTTGGAGAACCATTTTATATTAAAAAAAGAAGATCGATCCTTTTGGAGGGTGGTTTGGTGGATGATTGGTAGAGGAGAAAAGGATTGTTTGAAGGGTCTATCGTCTGGGAGGAAAGAAATGATGTAATAACCTCTATAAATTAAGCTTAATTAAAACAAAAACTACACATCCTCACACATATAAAGATGGTATGTGTTCAATGCACAAGAAGAAGATAAAAGAATTATATTAAATTAATAATTTTGTAGTACATGTGCCATTTACAAGGCAATTTATATGGGAACATTTCCCTTACAATAGACCTCTTGGTCGATAACAAGGCTATACAATGAATTGAAACTAGAGCCTTCCTGACAAGATCCTTTCAAACTTGAAACTCCTTCGACCACCTCAAGGGAGAGAACATTGCTAGAGCATTTTTTTTCCCTACCATGAAGTGAAATTGTAATGTAGAAAAATGTATCCTTGGACATTTTCACTCATTTGGGCCTTTCCTCTGGATTTTGGCCTGATTTTTCCTAGATTTAATGTTTTTAATGTGGCCAACAAATTCGCATTAGACCTTAAACACTTGTAAATCAATGAAAACCTAATGATGTCTTACAAAGGTGTTGAGAAGTGTTGTAACTATCTTTCACACTTTTCTAGGACCTTTCGATTATAATTCACCTGAATAACCTCTTTTTATCACTTACCAAGCCTTATTTAAAAGTGTTGTAAGGAGTTGTAACAAAATATCACACTTTCCTAGGCTTGTCATCAATAATTTGACCCTTTCTTATGTTAAAATTGCCCCATTATGCACTTACAAGCCCTACTTAAGTGTGTTTCAGAGAACAATCCCGCTAAGCATCATTAAATACACTTTAATTTCCAACACCTAGAAAAATTTCCCTCGTGGGACCAAGTCATCACCTTGGGCGACTTAGTCCCATCTGACTTAAAAATAAAAATTATTTTAATAATCTAGCAAGATATTGTTCTCTAAACCCTAAGGTCAGCCTATGATGAGGTATTTTTGGGAAATTAGGGAAAATCATGTATAAATAAAGGGTTTTCCCCTCATTTCTCTTGGAGATTGTTGGATATTGCTGATATGTGGTTGTCATTGATGTCAACACTATTTAAATTAATGTATTTAAGGTTATATGTGTCGAGGATATTGAGAAAATTGTAATAAAATAAGTTGCAGGTTATCGGTGATGTTGGTATTTTTTCCAGTAAACCTTAGGAAAACTCTAGAAGGTGGCCAACCTTCATCATCAAGAATCCTACAGATGAATGGCCAACTCGATGGGTAAAGGGTTTTGAGCATTAACCCACACACTTTAGGCTCTATGGGACCAGGAAGGGTATTTACCAATTGAGTTCACAAGAATTTTGTTACAATGGTGAATGCTTCTACATAGATAGGTTCCATTCTCATGCAAATAAATGTCATTCAGTAAATGTATGGCTGACATTTACATAAATATTCATCCATTTGCTAGGAACAAAGGATTATTTCAGGCTTATACCTAAAAAATGATAAAATTTGAATTAATGTTGCCATCATTATGAGTCCATGAGTAGGTACTTCGGTTACCTCATCATACTACATAAATTTATAATAAATAGACTAGTGTCTCATTCAATTGGGAATGAAGTCAAATATATGACAGTCAGTAATGCATAAATCAACTAACCATGAAATTAGTGGCTCATCCTCATAATGCCTTACACTATAAAAGCTCATGGTCCTTAAAACATGACTTCTTATCAGAATCTTGAGCAATTTCTTACAAACCTAAGATTCCCTTCAAGTATTTTAATTAACCCCTTGGGCCAAGAAAAGAACAAAATCATACATTCAAGTAACCATTGAAAGACAAATGAAAATACACTTAGTCTTCCATTTATAGTATGTAATAGTTGCTTACATGAGAGCTCATGCTTAAGTTTTACAAATTTGCTTTGGTGCCAGAAAATTCATGCAAAACTATTTAAGAACATTATATACAAAACTTGGACCCAAGACAATATTCTAGCCTATCCAACATACATTTTGTATTGCTTCAATATTCTGTGTTCTGTTGTGCAGTTTTTTGCACACACGCCCCACTGATTGTGGAGACCCTCTTTTTTCTCTTTTTTGTGTTTTGGCCCTTCTTTTCTGGGGGTTTTTGCTTGCTTGGGTTTGTGCTTTAATGTCCATTTTTCCAATTGAAGTGGTATTCTTTTGAACTATATTGAAAATCGGAAGTTTTGGCTTTATCTCAAGTTTTTCACTATTTTCGACAAAATCCGCCTAGGTCGGATTCTCCCGGTTTCCTCCCAATGTCTGAAATTGCTACTTATTGCACTGCTTTCGGGAAAGTCCACTTATCTCGAATTTCCTCGAAGTCTATGATAGTGTCAAATCCCTATAGTCCATGGCAGTGTCGAATCCCCGAAAGTCTTTTGTGGTCATGGCTGTCTTGTCGACTACATTAATGGTGTTTGTGCAAAGGTCTTGGGGCTTTGATATATTGATTCTTTGAGAGGTAATTAATCATTTGAGTTTGTACATTTGCTATCATTGGGGCTTGTGTCTTGAGGTTCTTGGTGTTTGCTGGAAATCTATATTTTCAAGCCCATTTGGACTGTGTGTTTGCATTTCATGTGCATGGGTTGTATCCTGTTTGCATTGAACGGTTATATCTCGACTTCACCAGTTTCAACCTTTGTGTTTCCATGGTATGTAGATGTGCCCTTTTCTCTGTTGGTTTCAATGGATTTTTTTTGTTTTCTTGGGGAGTCCTTCATGGTTTCTTGATTCCTCTGGGTGCACGTCATCATTGAGCATTTTGGGGTTTTCATTTGGTACACCAGTCCATTTTTATTGATCAGGTGTTTGTGTTTTAGTTTGGTGTTGCTTCTTATTTGGGCGTTGGCTTACTATGGTTTCATACTCTCCATTTTGGTGTATGAGCGAGTCGTCTATGCTTTCATGGCAGAAATTTAGGGTTCCTAACTTAGGGCATGGCCACTCCTCTTAAAATTTTGGTGAAGAGTGTCCTTAGTTCACGTTTTATTCATTAGGGTCCTAGGTTGAGTTGGTTTCGAAGTTCTGGCCTAGATCCGGAATGATTTGGATCGATTTGGTGAAAGTAGCGAAGATGACAACAGGTTTGGGTTTTCGAGGTCTTTGCAGAATTTCTCTTCCCCCAGAGTTCCCAGAATTTTCTATCTCCTCTTCTTTTATCGCTTTCTACCGGATTTCATTTGGTTTCGCCAAAATCCATTCCATCCGGATTTTCCCGAGGTCCACGGTTGGGTCGTTTTACCAATTTCGAGCTTTGATACTGTTATATCTAGATTTCGCCAAAATCTGCTCCATCCGGATTTTCTCGAATTGTCTGTGTCTCTTCATTTTCCCCGAGTTAGTTATAACTATTGCTGATTTTTCCAGAATCTATCTCTGGCGGATTCTTTCAGGTGTTTTTTGGGAAATGTTGAATTTGATGGTTATAAATGATGGGTTTCTTGGTAATCTATTTGATTGATTTAAGGAGCTTATGCTAAGTATTCTCAATTCTTTTTCCTTGATTAAGTTGATAATTTAAATGATATTATGGGATTTTATAGGTTTGGTTCACTGGAATCCGCCTAGTCCGGATTTTCCCAAAAATCCTTCCCAGTGCAGAATCCGTGAGGGGAGCTAAATCCCAAATTTTGAGATAATGATCTTCTACACTTATTGCTTCTTATGGATCTAATTGTGGTTACTTTTATGCGTTTGCAGGTAGGATTAGGACAAAATGCTGCTAGTCGAGGCAAGGGAAAGGCAACCGATCTCGGTGCAGAGGCTTCTGCCATCTCAGATGCATAAAAGGTTAAGTTAGATATAAAGAGTAGAATTCCTGAGAGTAAGTTGACCTCAATTTGGTCAGGGATCACAGATACAAATGTAGGCATGTGGGATTATGAGGAATTCAAGGCTGAGATGTCAGCACCAAATCCTTCTTTTTTGTCAAGAAGAATGGTGGAATCTCGGTTGGCTCATGTTGCAGGCTTCCCTTCTACAGTGCAATGCTATGAGTTGGTGCTTGAGTGTGCCAGAAATTATGATAGTGGGACACAGAGGATAATCCGTCCCCAGGGAAGGATTCTTGCTGGTTTTAGTCCTGTGTCCATTGCTACAACCTTTGACATGCCTGATAGGTCCCATGTGGTGGGCTTCGACCTGGAGGTTGCCAAGAAATATTATGAAGAGAACATTGTCAAATCTCAATAGGTGATCAAATCTTGGCTAGAGAAGCCTAAATCTCATTTCTCTAAGTTGCCTAAGCAACTATTCAGAGTGAATTTCAAGAGGGAGTATTACAATGCCATCACCCTTCTCAGTAGGTTGGTAGGATTGAAGAGTGCAGGTGTTTTTGAAACCTGGATGTTCAATGTGATTACCAAAATGGAACAAGGGATTGACTATCATTGGGCAGGTGTTATCACTAATATGATCCATCACCAATTGTGTAATGTCTTGCAGACCAAGACTTTCACTATGACCTCTTACCTAGTGTATTCATTGGCCAGACTTCATCCATACAAGGGATTGAGCACTAGAGGTATTTTTTGGCAGGATGTTATCTATGAAGTGTATCCACAGTTGTATTTTACTGGTGGAAGCTACTGGAGGTTGAATGATACCTTCACAATGTACATTACCAGACTACTCCAGAGTGCAGAGCATGTGAGAATCTCAGATAAGGCAAAAGAGTTGATAAGGAGATATGGAGCCTGGTTTATCCAGTTCCCAACCTTCTCATATGTTAGAATTGATGGCTTTCAGAGCTCCCTACAGACTCCCTAGATATCCCACTGATCATGTTGTATTGTTGGAAGTCACTAGACAAATCTGTGACTTTGACAAATGTTGTGAAGGGAGAAATGCATAAGACAAGTTTTGGGAATGATTTCCCTTTGAAGATAGGAATGGGTGAAGTTTGTGCCTCCATTCAGTCTTCTCATGCTTTGGAGGAGGAGATGGGTACTCTTGGGCTCTCTTTTCATTCTAAGAGAGCAAGGTTTGATGTTACTGGCGAGGCTCAGAAGAAGGCCAATAGGGATTATAGCCATAAGGTTCATATTGAGGACTATTGGATTAACCTTGCCGATGAATTTGAGGTGAGAAAGAAGAGGTTTTCGAGGTTTCCAGTGGATTTGGTGAGATTATATAATATAAAAGCCATCCCAGACCAAGTGGAAGAGGATGGAAATGTGATCTAGGGTCATGTGTATGAGGCAGTGAACGACAAACCAATGGGAGAAGTTGACTGGTTAGAAGAGGAAAAGACTGATTTAGATCAGGTTATGGCCCCAATGATTAAGTATACCAAAATGTGGTTGAAGCACAAAATGCTGGAGCTAGAGAGCGAGGGTGTTCCATGCACCTATGAGCTAATGGGAGACTTAGTGTCTCATTTTGCTTCTGAGGCTTCACTTGAACTAGATCAAAAGGGCAAGGAGAAAGTGGATTCTCCTTTCAGAATCTAGGTAAGGGAGGTGCAGGCTGAAAAGGCTGTAGAAGTGGGCAAACATAGGAGGCCTATTGCCAAGAAGAGGAAGCATGCCTCTAAGAAGGAAGTTGAGAAGAACCAGGAGGAAGAGGAGGTTGAAAGTGTTCATGCATTGATGAAGAAGAGAAGATTCACAAGGACATCCCAGCAAGTGGAGGAGGTTCCTAAGGCTGACAGGGAAATTAAGCCACCAGTGGTAGAGGTGGAAAGCTCAGGGGAAAGGACACAGGTTTATATGAGGAGATCAAGGACTCCTTCCCCAAGGGATACTATAGCCAAAGAGGGTGTTTCAGTAAGTATCCTTGTTATTGAACAAGTTGGTCCCTCTATTCCTCAAGATGTTGGTAGTGTAAGGGGAGAACCAAAACAAGATGAAAGTCTTAAGAATTTGGGTGAAGAAGAGTTCCAAGAAGGAGACCTTTTTAATGCAGAGGTAGAAATTGATAGGGTGGTTCAGTCTCCCTTGGTGGCATATGCAGACTCTCCTGCAAATGAACAAGTAGACAAGTCTCCTCAAAGGGAGGAGGAAATACCAGCTAGGGCCCCTCACCAGTGAAGGTTGTTGTGGAAGAGCAGGTACAACATGAAGAAAACCCAATGGTGGATGTTCCTAAAAATCCAAGTGTTGAGAAAGATGTAACTACCGATCAGTAGGAGAAAGAACAAGATAAACAAGACACAGTGCCTACTGGGTCTACTATTCCGGATTGGCTTGAGAGGGAATTAAAGAGAAAAATGGTAATAGTGGAGGATGCTCCTCCCAATTGGGATGCCCTCATGGCTAATGTAGAGAGGGAAAAGACCAAAAAGAAGGCAAGGGTTGTATCCTGAATTAAGAGGGATGGATCAGGTAACCGGGTGGCCCATATTGCTACCCCTACTCTAAACAAAGATAGGGATAATGTGACTACCTAGGACTATAATGTGCAGACTATTGATTTAGGACATGCTACTATTGAGCAGGATATTGAAGAGTATGAGGGTTCCAGTGCAGTGATTGTGGGGAGATTGAAGAAAGTAGTACAAACTAGACATGAGCTGGAGAAGGATAATGAAAAACTAAGGAAATACTTGCAGGAGTTGATGAAACCTTTGCAAGCTATTGGCTCCTCCTCCTTTGCTATAGGATTCCTACCCCAAGAGACAATTTTTGAATTAGAAAAGATGAAGGGTACCTCACATGCTACAGTTACTTGGTTGCAAGGTGTTCAAGCTAAGGGAGATGAAGCCATTAAGGGCATATTATCCACTGGAGGGGATGCACTGAGGTTGATTGATTGGTTGAAGGCTGCATTGGCATAAGATAATGTGGATACCAACCACCTGCTGTAGAAGACTACAACAATCATGGGGTTTACTAAAGACAAATTAGTATTGTGTAGGATTCTTCCTTTTCCAAGAGTTTCCAAACCTTGGGAATGGTTTGCAATCTTGAAAATGAGGTAGAAGGCCTTGAAAAAGATCCACAAATAGGTGAGGTAGATTGAGGATGCTCTGACTGGTGTTCATGAGAGGTGCATTTCATTCTTTGAGATCATGACTGGAAGGAAGAGGTTTGCTCCAAAGCATCTCAGTTTGGAGCAACTTAGAGAATGGTGGAAGGATGCATATTCTCCAGTTAGTGAAGGGCCGGTTACTGAACATCAGTTGGATGATGTTGCAACTTATATTGTAGTCATTGAAAGGTATTTGACCAACAAAATTGATTGGGATAGTACAGTTAGGCAGGCAAGAGAAGATATCAAAACTCTTGAGAGAAAGATTAGGGTTTTGCCTGTGCCACCTATTTCTAAGCTGGATAGGGTCCTATTGGCTGTACATGGTGAAGAAGATAAAGCCAAGGACAAGGATGGGGAGTGATTATATAGAGTTACATTGATATGTGTGCTTCCCATTAATTCACATGTATTAGGCTGACCTTTTGATACCTTGGTGGTTTTGGATGAAATTGGTGCCAGTGGCACATTCCATGTGTTTGAATATCTTTTAGGCTGACCTCTTGAAGGTCATGTTTTTATTGTAAATTATAATTTGGGCCAACCTATCTTGTGGATTCTCTATAAAAGTGGGCTTGTTGCCTCATTTGGGGATATAGAGAGATTAGAAAATAGATATAGAAGGATAGGTAGATTAGGAGAGAAATAGCTAAGTGATACTAGAGCAAGTTAGGGTTTATTTTCAACCAAATGTTGTAACAAAAAATTGGAATTGCTGCTATTTTTGGATGATTTAATATAAGAGGGATATTGTGTTTGGTATCTATCTTCTAGAATCTCATATGGCATGGTTCTTGTTATTCTATCTTTCAAATTTCTTAATGTTTATGGTTAAATGATTTGGTAATGCTTAGGGTTTCATGTTTGAAATGTTTGCAGCGATCTCTAGTCCATACTTTTTGCAGTTAGCTGATTGTTAGCTACTTTGCAAAGTTAGCCTGGACTTATATTTGTGCTTAGTTCAATTGTGAAGGTTTATTCACCTCAATTGTTGTAAGATTGACTGAATGAATGTTTATGATTTGAAAATCTTTAAATAGCTTAGAAGATTGCACTATTTCTATGGAATTGCAGATTCATCTGGGTCAAGCAGAAAATAGTTTATGAGAGATCGGTCCATTTTAAGTATTTTATCCTTTTGCATTTTCAATCTTAGGGTTAAAAGTAGTTTTAAGATTATCTCTGAAACCTTTATCTTTTGTTGTTTCTTTATTATCAGGGTTCCAATCAAGTTTCAAATTATCAATTTAGTGTCTATATTTGATAAGATTCGAAATCCAGTATTGCTCATAGTAAGGTCCCATTGTGATTACCAACATTTTCACATTTATCACTGAGTTGTTTTACTACTTTGTCAAGACCTGACATTAGAGACCTTGGGGTTATCTCTTTTCCCATAGAGATTTTCATTTCAAGAGAGATAGGATATTATATTCTGTCTAAGTTGTTGTTGTGCAAAAAACACCTTCAACATGTTCTACCTAAGTCATTTTTGGACCCAAAATCTTGCCCTTTGTAATGAGCCTTGAAATCCCTTTTATAGGCCAAGGGAGCAACAAGTAAAGGGCTCATTATAGTTACATTTTTTATAATTTCAAAGTAATTTCACCTCATGGGGTTTCATTCCTGAACCATTATATTTTTATTTTCACACCACGGGAAAGCAAAAGGAAAAAAGTCAAAAGAGGAACCAAACCATTAGTTGGAGATTCCATGAAAGCCTTCTAAAAGGCATGACCATCGAAATTTTCTCATCACCAAAAAATGGGAGAAGTCACCATCAAAACCAATAGCCAAAACCTTTGCAACGACCACATAGGAACACACATCACCACACCCAGGAACCAAGTACCACCAGGAAAGGCACATGGGTGTCACCCAACCTTGCCAGCCGCTGAATGAACACCCTCACCGAGCCTCCTCATAGAGAGTGGATTTACAACCACCACCTTGTCATCTGAGTCAGTATACAACACCAAAGAACCATGGCAATGGCCAAAAACTTTGCCAACTCCTTCATTCTCCTTCGAAGAGCTATCACTAATTATGACTAGGGAGTTGGGTTTCTTTGAACAAACCCTAGGGTCTGTATCCATTCTCATTAGTTCTTTCACAAACACCTCAGACCCTTTCCCTCTAAACTTGACCAATTCTTCTGAGCAGGTCCTTGCTTGAAGATTGTAGGTGCTTTAGAAAATAGTTTTTGTGGCCCCTTTGTGAGTAGTCCTCTTAGCTCTCAGGATGGTTGGCATTTCCACCATAGTAATTTTCACCTCTGGCTCATGGGCCAATGGCTCCTACAAGCTCAACTGTCGTGACCTATGTACTGGCATTGAAGAAGAACTTGGGCAACTCATCTTATATGCAACATAGACCCAACGCTAGATATGTTAGAAAAATACTAGCTCCAACCCCCAACATATTCCTATGTGCAGACAATGTGAGCTACACCAGTAGCAGATACATAATAGGTCACCAAAATGCAAGAAGAACATCATATGCATCAGTACGCCAGTGCACCACCTTGGCAAGAATTTTCCAAAAAACAATATTTACTACCCCAACACCCGTGAGAAATAGCCAAAGGGACTACATGAAGCATATGATTAAACAATATGTAGGACAATCTACATGCTATAATTGATATCCATCCTGGTTCGCTCGCGTGACTGAAAAAATCAATCACTTGCATGCCCCATCTCAACCATCAATCGTCATGGATTAGAACTTGATCAATGAGAATCATTAAGGATCACCACTTTCTTTACTAGCTGTATTTAGAAACAATGAAGAGATGATTTAAAACTGCCATGTACTTGACAAAATCCTAGCTCCATCATCTTTGACATGCATGTCGTCGATCCTGGAAATCATGGGTAAATCTAAGCCTAAAACTACAACACATTACCCATCGCTAGCTCATCCTTCCCACAAGAGTCTTATCAAGTAGTAGCAACAAGGCCAACAATGAGACATCAATTATTGATCCTAGTTATGGAAGGATTTGAACCCTAAATAGCTTCCCACATCATGTGTTGAAAACCATCCAAGAAATCCTAACCCACGATAGACCAAGCCCATGTGATGGGGAGGAACTCAACCCATCGGTGGTCGTGGGTTCCACCTAAAACTGCAAAGAGTGATAAGTGATAGTTGGGGATTCAGCGATGCATTTTCATAAAAATCCTTGCACGCTACATACTTCATTCATCGCTCGTCTTGAGTTGTTCCTCTGTAGACCGACACCAACTAGGGAAGCATCACGCCTCAGTGATGGAACACAACCTAGGTATCGATGGTCGCGAGTTTTGCTTCAATTTTTGCAAGACAACCAACGATAGTTAAAAGGGTAGCGATGGGTCAAAATATTGGCCACATTGCTCATCCGGTGTTACTTCCCCATGCAAGCAAACAAAAACATGAGGGACTATAGGTGACCGATGGAAAGAAAAGAGAGGGCATCACTCATCGCGAGTTACACAAGGGAATTTGAAAATGAATAGGTGATGGGCGATGCAAACACTTAGATCCTGACTTAAGGAATATTGGCAACATGTGCACCAAAGGTTGTTTTAAAAGGGATCGCCTAGTCACAAAGGGAAGAAAGATGAAGGGGCTGATAACATCACGAAACCCAAGGCCATGAAAGATTAAGAAAAGACTAGAAACTGGATATATCTAGTCAACTCAAAAATAGAAGCTCGGAGACCAAACAAGGGTGAGAACATGAATAACTTGTAAGACCTCAACCCTAGGAAAATGACCATTAGGGTTTGATCACAAAGAATTTAGTGGAACCAAGAAAATTTTAGAGGTTCCACTAGGTGATACAGTGAAGTTCAACATGGTGGCTAGTTTAGTATATTAATGGTGAGAAGTTTCGGATTAAAGGGTTTGTTGACAAGTATATCTAGTTTATCCACAAAAAGTTTCAGAGGTTTGCATTAATATTTGATCAAGTTATGAGTATCGATGTTCCGATAGTTGTTTTTTTGTTGTAGCTAGTGTTCCTAAAAGAAGATGATGCGATTCTAGTAATCTGAGTTGTTGTGAATGCTTCTGAGGTGATTCATGATGCTTGTGGATGTTTCTAGATCATGCTCTATCTATGCCATTTGTTTACATCAATTTTTGTGCTCACGATTGGTGACTTTATTGTGTTCATTTTTTTTATGTTCATGGCCAACAAGGTGATTGTAGCGTGTTGTGGATCTTCGAGGCTAATTTTTTAAGGTGTTCTGTGTTTGAGACATAATGTTTTGGGTCCTTTCTATGTCTTGGCTGATGTTATTTGATTCACATTAATAAATTGTTTATTAATTTGGGATGACAGTTTGTACACATTTTATATTTTGTTGGGTCAACATGTAGTTGATGTTATCCTTAAATGCAGATATTTATGATCGATTGTTTTGAGGAGAATGGTATGCAAAGTGCAAGATGTGCGAGTTCCATGTGTGAATAATGTTCTAATATTTTGAAGGAAAAAGTAAAGTGTGAAGAAGAGTGAGTAGAAGAAAGTGTTCATGTGCTTAATCATAACTATAATTAGGCACTAGCAGATGTTATCCTCTTAGTTCAAAATCTCTTGGATGGATGTAATCTGAATGTGACTATAAGATAGTGTGTCTTCCTTTGGGTAGTAAGCCTTTTTGTATTTGAGCAGTGAGCTCTAGGAAGTGTGTCTAAATGCATGTGCATTCCCCATTTTTAATACTTTTAACAAAGTATAATCTCTTGGATTAACCTCCACCGTGGTTTTTCCCCTAATAGGATTTCCACGCAAAATTCTTGGTGTTATGTGTGTTTTTTACGTGGTGATGGTTTATGCTTTCATGTTTATTTCTCAGATCTAAGAATAATTTTAATAAGTAATTTATGTGGCAATTGATACAACCTCCCTCTTAGTTGTCTTCCCTTGTGTTGCCAATAGTTCGTATCAGAGCAGGTTCCTCTGGAGAAGCTTGATCACTTGAGGTATTCTAGGATGGTGACATATAAGAAGGATAGTTTGAGATTTGATGAAAAAATTATTCTATGTGGAAGACTCAAATAGAGTGTCATCTGAGATTTATTGGTGAACCCTACTGGATGATTACAAAGAATAGATATATCATCCCTCCGAATGGTCCTTCTACTGTAGATGAAATCAAGGAAGTCAAATACAATATCATGGATAAGGAATCATTGTTGAGTGCTCTAACTGATTCTGTAATGAAAAATGTAATGGAGCTAAAGACTGCTTATGAGATCTGGAAAAAGTTGGAAACCTTGTATGAAGGTGATACTCATGTGAAGATTGCTAAGCTGCAAAGCCCAAAGGGGAAACATGAAACATTGAGAATGGGAGAAGATGAGAACATTACTTATTTTATGCATAGAGTGAATGAGTTAGTGTGTAGTATCAAATGTGTTGGTGGAACATTGGAAGAATTTGAGATTCTTACTAAAGTGCTCAGATCCTTTCCTAATGCATACAAACACAAAGCTGCTACTATTGAGGAGATCGAAACTGTGACAAATGTAACCAGAGACATGTTGATTGGTAAGCTTGCTACTGTTGAGTTAAGTGAGTTTGGTGAATCTCTTCTTAAGATATAATCTGCATTCAAAGCTACTGTATCTGGAAAAGACAAGAAAAGATATGACCTTGGAGAAATTTCTTCTAGAAAAATGTCCAAGTATGAGCAAGAAACGAGAGAGATTGAAGAAGAAGGGAGAAAACTAGATGAGTTTGAAGCACTTCTTGTCAAGAGGGTAGCCAAAAGTGAAGGTAAGTATAAAGGGAAATTGCGTCTTAAATTTTTTTCTTGCAATAAGACAGGTCATTTTTCCTCAAGGTGTCCTAAAAGAGTTCCTAAGTCGAGATCTAAAAATCCTAGATTCCAAAGAAAGTGTTATTTTTCTACTAATGAAGGTGCGACAGATGATGAATCGGATGAAGGAAATGCAAGTGAGGATGAGTGGGTATTTATTGCTAACAAGGAAAATAATCACGTACCTATTGATTCTACTAGCTGCATGAATGTGGAAAAAGCTCTGGCTGCCAAAGTTGAAGAAAAAGATGAATGGGTGATTGATAGTGGATGCTCTCATGACACGACAAGTGATAAAAGTAAATTTGTGATGTTGGAAAAGTATGATGGTGGTGTTGTAAGATTTGGTGATGAAAAAGATGGTGTAATCCGTGGCAGAGGATCCATTTATTTTGATGGTAAGCATAATAATGATGATTTTTTATATGTGGAAGGTTTGAAGCATGACCTTTTAAGTGTTGGACATATGGTTGAAAAGGGATATAATCTTCAATTCAAGGATGGAAAGTGTAAAATATCTTCACCTAAGTACTGCCAATAAAAGTTGTTTGATTGCTCAAGTTGATGAAAGTTGGTTGTGGCATAGAAGATTGTGTCATGTAAAATTTGACAATGTTATTAGGATAAGTTCTACCCAGACAGTGAGAGATATTCCTACATTGATAAAACCTACTAATACCATATACAAGGAATGTTAGTTAGGGAAGAAAACTAGAGTTTCATTATGAAGAAAACAACATTGTTCAAATGAATTATTGGAGGTTATGCATATTGACTTGTGTGGCCCTTCTAGAGTTAGAAGTCTACAAGGAGATAGGTATTTCATCTTACTTATTGATGATTATTCTAGATTGATGTGGGTTGCTTTATTAAGGGAAAAATTTGAAGCTCTAGAGAAATTCAAGATTTTCAAGGCTATGGTTGAGACAAAGATAGGTTTGAAGATTAAATGTCTGAGATCAAATAGAGGTGGTGAATTAATCTCCAGTGATTTTAATTCTTTCTATGAAGAGCATGTGATAAAGAGATAATTATCTGCCCTGCAGACCCATCAACAAAATGGAATTGTGGAAAGGAAGAACATGACAATTCAAGAAGCTGCTAGAACTATGATGTTGGAAGGAAATGTTCCTCATATCTACTAGAGAGAAGTTGTGAGTACTACCGTTTATACTCTCAACTAGGTACATGTCAAAGTTGATACTGGTAAGACTCATTATGATCTATGGTTTGGTCATAAGCCTACTATTAGATACTTCAAAATCTTTGGGAGTAAATTCTATATCAAAAGAGATGAAGATATAGGAAAGTTTGATGCTGGAAGTGATGAAGGAATCTTTCTTGGTTATTCTACTAAAAGTAAAGCCTACCAGTGCTACAATAAGATATTGAGTAAAGTAATTGAAAGTGCTAATGTAAAGGTTGATGAAGACACATTTAGACCATCCAGAACCTATGGATATGATTCGTACAATCAGAATAACGGTACAAATAAAGGAAAGAAAGATTAGACTCTAAATTAGGAAAATCAAGAGGAAGAAACTAATGAAACTGCAAAAGTAAGATCACAAGAGCCTGAAGTTCAAGAACACCTTAGACTCCAAGGTATGTAAGAATAAATCATTCAAAAGATCAGATTATAGGTAATAAGAATAAAGGTGTTCAAACTAGGAGAATAATTGTGGAAGAATACTATTTGATTTCAAAGATTGAGCCTAATAGTATCGATGAAGCATGCAAAGATGAACATTGGGTGGAAGCAATGAAAGAAGAAATACTCAAAAATTGAGAAGAATGATACATGGACTCTTGTTCCTAGACGTAAGGACAAAAATGTAATTGAACCTAAATGGGTCTTTTGAAACAAACTGAATGAGCAAGGTGAAGTTGTTAGAAACAATGCAAGACTGGTGTGTAAAGGATATTCTCATATGGAAGGAATTGAATTTGAAGAAATTGTTACTCTTTTTGCTAGGATTGAAGTTGTGAGACTATTTATTGCTATGTTGCTTACAAAAACATAAAGGTTTATCAGATGGATTTCAAGTCAACATTTCTAAATGGTGAATCGGATGAAGAAGTGTATATTGAGCAACTTGATGGATTTCAATTGACTGATCAGGGAGATATGTTTTGTCGGTTGAAGAAAGAACTGTATGGACTTAAGAAAGCCCTGAGAGCTTGGTATGCCAGATTGGACAATTATTTGTTGAAGGTTGCATTTAATAAAGGTACTCCCGATAGTAATTTGTATTTCAAGATCGTTCATGATAAATATTTCATTGTTGAAGTCTTTGTTGATAATATCATTTTCGGAGGAGATGATAGTTTGTGCATGAAGTTTTCTGATGAGATGCAGAATGAGTTTGAGATGTCTATGATTGGTGAAATGAAATTATTTTTGGGATTGCAAACTGCTTAGCTAGATAAATGGATCTTTATATCTTAGTCCAAGTATGTGAAAGAACTACTAAAGAATTTTGGTATGGAAGATTCAAATCTAGTTGGTACACCTATGGTGACTGGATGTAAGTTGACTCAAGATGATGATTCTCATAAAATAATTTAGACTAGAGATATAGATCCATGATTAGTGGACTGCTCTATTTGACTCAAAATAGACCTGATATCATGAATGTCGCATGCATTGTTGCAAGATTTCAAGCTAATCCTAAGTAATCTCATGTGACAGCTATGAAGAGGATTTTTTAGGTACTTGAAGGGGACATGTGATTTTGGCCCATGGTATCCTAAAGAAGGTGACCTTACTTTGAGTGCTTTTACTAATGTTGATTGGGCTAGAGATGTGGATGATAAAAAGAGTACTAGTGGTGGTGCATTTTTCTTGGGAAAGAAGCTTATATCATGGTTAAGTAAGAAGCAGAGTGCCATTTCTTTATCTACTGTAGAGGAAAATAAATTGTTGTTGCGAACAATTGTACTCAAGTATTGTGGATGAAGCAGATGTTGAAAGATATTAGAGTTGTGTATGATGAACCTATTGATATATTTTGTGTTAATTCAAGTGCAATTAACATTTCTAAGAATTTGGTACTCCATTCAAAAACCAAGCATATATCTATCAAGTTATACTTTTTGAGAGAGAAGGTGAGTGAAAAGGAAGTCAGATTGGAGTGTGTGCCTACTAAGGAACAAATTGCAGATATCTTTACCAAGCCCTTTCCTAAGGATAATTTTCAATATCTCAGAGGGAAGCTAGGGGTTATTACCCCTCCTAATCAGAATTAAGATGCAATGAATTACGTCAGTCCATGCATTTCATAGTCATATCCTATGATCCAGATTGAAGTTGTGGTGGCTACTACTCAAGGGGAGTAGTCAGATGTTCAGATATGTGGCTTAGAGATTGTGAGGAGAAAGATAATGTGTACCTTTGTCATTGATGTCAAAGGGGGAGAAGAGTCCTATGAAAATCTATGAAGAGTTAAGGAGAAAAGAGTCAAAACCTATGGGGGGAGAAAGTGCTAAGAGAAAGTATCGTTGATGGTGTTTTTCACATCATGTGTTTCCATGAATGCAAAAGGGGTAGATTGTTGCATATTGCTGATATGTGGTTGTCATTGATGTCAACACTATTGGCATTAATGTCTTTAAGGCTGTATATGTTGAGGATATTGAGAAAATTGTAATAAATTAAGATGTAGGTTGTCAGTGATACAATGAAGTTCAGTATGGTTTCAATATATTGGTGGTGAGAAGTTGTGGATTAAAGGGTTTGTTGACAATTATATCTAGTTTATCCACTGAAATTTTCATAGGTTCACATGAATATTTAATCAAGTTATGAGTATCGATGTTTTGACAATTGTTCTGTTGATGTAGCTAGTGTTCTTGAAAGAAGATGATGTAATTATAGTAAACTGAGTTGTTGTGAATTCTTCTGAGGTGATTCATGATTCTTGTGGATGTTTCTAGATTCTCTATCTATGTTGTTGGTTTGCATCGATTGTTGTGCTCACAATTGGTGATTTTCTTCAGTGTGTTCATGTTTTTCATGTTCATGGTCAACAAGGTGATTGTAGCATGTTGTGGATCTTTGACGATAATTTTTTAACGTGTTTCATGTTTGATACATGTTGTTTTGGGTCCTTACTATGTCTTGGCTGACACTATTTGATTCACATTAATAAATTGTTTATTAATTTGGGCTGACAGTTTTTACACATTTTATATTTTGTTGGGACGACATGTAGTTGATGTTATCCTTAGATGCAGATATATATGGTTGATTTTATTGAGGAGAATGGTATGCAAGGTTCAAGATGTGCGAGTTCTGTGTGTGAATAATGTTATAATCTTTTAAAGGAAAAATTAAAGTGTGAAGAAGAGTGAGAAAAATAAAGTGTTCATATGCTTAACCAGGATTGTAATCAGGAATTAACAGATGCTATCTTCTCAATTAAAAATATATTGGATGGATGTAATCCAAGTGTGACTGTAAGACAGTGTGTCTTCCTTTGGGAAGTAAGCATTTTTGTATTTGAGAAAAGAGCTCTAGGAAGTATGCCTAAATGCATGTGCATTCCCAATTTGTAATACTTTTAACAAAGTATAATATTATGGATTAACCTCCACTGTGGTTTTTCCCCTAACAAGGTTTCCACACAAAAATCTTGGTGTTATGTTTGTTTTTGATGTGGTGATGGTTTATTCTTTCATGTTTATTTATCAGATCTAAGAATAAGTTTATTAAGTATATTTTTTGTGACAACTGATTCACCTGCCCTCTTAGTTTTCTGCCCTTGTGTTTCCAACAATATTTCCCCCCAACAACTCTTCATTCTTCTCAATCAAGCATTCAAGCATCCAAGCATTCAAGCAATCACTATAAGCACATAAAGAATTCATCTATTGGAGTTGTTAATTGCATATCTTTAGACTTCTACATCAAGGGTTTGGTGAATTGTAGCATTTTCATGTTGTTCAATCATCTTCCCCTTTCCATTTGATTTCATTTTCTAGGGTTTGATTACTAAAATGGGGTTTGACTAAGGAAAATCCCTATTCTCTAACCCTAACCCTTTTCCCCTTCTTTGCATGTGTGTTTTCCAAGTGTTGTATGCAAATTTGTCAAAGAGAAAGCTGTTAAAAGGTGTCAACATCCCATCAACATCATTCAAAGTCAACAAAACCCTAAAAGAAGCTTTGAGATAACCTACAAGTAAAAGTTTGCAGATTTGGATTGAAATTTATGTCAGGAGTAGAAGTATAGGTTGAAAGCTAAAGATTGCACTTCTAAGATTCTCAAAAGTTGTAGGTGAACTAAGTCACCATCATTGGTAAATTAGTCCCACTGATGGGCCTGAAAAGTGATTTTTGTAGTTTTGGATACCCATTTCCTCAAAACTTGTTATGTTAAAATCTTCCCAAAGTAGGACAAAGTCACCCAACTTGGCGTAAGTGTCCCAGTTGGCCTTAACAACAAAATATGCAATATTATAGAGCTCCTCTCCATCGCATTCCATATTCCAGGTGAAACCTGTCTAGTCTCCTTCATTTTTGTTGTTGTTTGCATGCATTCTTAGGTCATTTTACTTAGTGGTTTCAAGCATCTTGCATTTCATTAGTTTCACATTATTAATTAGTTTCATTTATCATATTATTGCATTTAGAACACTTCATTTAGATATATTTCATTCACATGTTAGTATTAGTCTTGAATGAACCCCCTAGGTTTTGGGTAGAAAGAATTCTCTCCTTTTAGGTGTAAAACCTTAGAAGTGCAAGAAAACCCCCCCTTTCCCCCAAAATCTATGGTTCAAAAAAAATTCCCCAAAATTATTTGATCTATTGAAGAATACTTGACCTAGCACAAGGAAAACTAGAAATGCAATATTGAATAAGATTAATGGAATACATGTAGTAAGAAATATCATCATCTAATCATATCATGTTCATCACATAGAATACCCCAAAATGACACCATACTTAACGCTCATGCACATACAAATTCAATCATGGGTGAAACATAATATTTTACCATCAATGTTGCTCAATCCAACATCTCATAAAGCAATACGTAAATATTTGCAGGTACAAGTATGGTAATCATGATAATAAGTTTGTCAGCATGCAAGAAACCCTTTTAATAATCCTTTCATACATGCATATCAAGAATGTGTAGAGGCTCTAATATATGAGCATGCAAGTACAAACATGAAAGTAAATAAAATGCAATATTAAATAAAGAAGGTATAGCTCATGTATGTATGCATATAAATATATATGGGTATATATATGAGAATTCATTCTTGAGCAAATAAATTCCATTACCACAATTGCCTCCTATCCGATTATCATGAGGAATCATGTGCAATGGTTTTATGAGCAAGCATTACCTTTGTTACATGGAAAAACATAAATAAAGTTCCCACAAGCAAGAGTTCTACTTTTTTAAAAATGAATCTTCATAGTCATCAAGTCATGAAACCTAAATTATTGTAAGATGGTTCATAAGGCACATTATCTCTTATCTGACTTTCATGAGAAATCATGTGCATTGATTTTATGAACAATCATTACCTTACTTGCATGGGAATACATAATCAATATTTCTCATGTGCATTGATTTTATGAACAATCATTACCTTACTTGCATGGGAATACATAATCAATAATTCATAAAATAAGGGATTCTATTTTTAGAAAGAATCTGCATAGACATTCCTTCATAAATTCATTTAACCAACAATTTCCCTATGCATGAAATTTCATAATGCACAACTATTATCTCTACACCAATTTGGTTCTATGTTGAAATGAAAGTTGATCCCTTGTCTGGAATTTCTAACTTCCACTCAACCATCTCCCATTGAAAAGTTACATTTTAGTAAGTACTATTGACCCCCTCTTATGAAATATATACATATAAGAATCATATCAACCAAAAGGTTCTAACCCAAAAGGATAAACCGAGTTTATCGTAAAACAATGTTATCCTTCACAAATTTAAGATAACTTTATTCTAATAATCCTAAGGAATTGCTTGTATTAATGAATTGTTAAAATTTAAATTTATAGTTATATGGGAAGAAGCTTCATAAATCATCTTAAAACATATTACACAAGGTTCTAAGAATCATCATTTGTATGTTAAAACTTCCATAAGGAAGTTTATGTGATACTTTAAACTTCACTTTAAATCTCCATGATCAATATTCAAGATTTATCCCAAAAATAATAAGCTAAAAATTAAAAGATATGTATATATTTTAGAAAAAATATCTCCCTCACTACTCTCTAGGTTATTTCAATATTTTGGGATGATAAGGCTTAGATATTTCCATGAGCATATGGATAGGAAGATAACTCCTATCAAACTTTAAAACTATTTTCTTAAAACATGATTTCCCAACTAACACATTTCAAGCTTTATGTTCAGTCATACAATTATGCAAGGATTTCTAAGAATTTGAGGATAAAACATGGTCTCTTACACCTATATATTTAATATAAAACTTCACATAGTTGGTGACTATGTGGTGATTACCACGAGATTTGGATTAATCAGATCATGGTTACCGCAATGAAGAGTTTTAACGAAATTTAAAGAATATGCAATTTGGCAGGAGTAGAGAAACAATTACACAATCTTCCCAATCCAAAATGTGGGCTTTAGAGCAAGGAACAAGTCATCAAATTCATCAAGCAACGAAGGAACACAACTTCTTCAAACGTTCAAGAAACTTATGGGAAGTAAGAGACATAAGCCAAGCATGAGTTTGGTTGAGGAGAATGCATCTAAGACATGGATTCATGCATGATCTGATGAAAAAATTCCATAAAGATTTCATCTCGCATAATGCAATAATGGTGGTATAAGCACACACGGATTGATGTTGTAGACACTCTGATTTTTTTCTCACAATCATCCTATTTTTTGTCTATTAATTAAATAGATATTATCATCTATTTAATTAATCCATTTAAATAATTTTTTCTATTCATTCATCAATGCATTTATAAGAATTTATTAATAATTTATCCATCTAGATAGTCAATCATTTATCAATTTATCCACCCACATAATCGGTCACTTATCCATTTCGTATCACTTCATTTTGCATTAATCATCAAAATATTCATACATGAACCTTTATCCATTTACATATTTCATTAAATAATTTAAATACATAAAATCATTTAATCCATTTAATTCATTAAATCATTCATCCAGTAATTTGAAAATCCACTTTAAATATAATTCCAAACCCACATTATATCATTAACCCACTCATTTATTTCTCTTATTTCAATCAATTTCAATATGCATTTCTCCACTTCAATCTTTTATCCCACATCTCTCCTGTAACTTGAATTCACCCCATGAATTCATCTATAAAAGCCCTTTCTTCTCACCAGAAAAGAATACACTTGATTGATACATTTGATTTTGATCATACTTTTGATTTCAATCAATTCTCTCTTTTGATCATCATAGCTTCTTGTTGCACTTGTGCTCATAAAAAAATCTGAGAACATCAAATGCATTTGTTTTAGTTTTTGCATAGTTTACATTTTGCATTTGTATTCATTTGAAAAGGCTTTATTGATGTAATGTTGGAAATGCTTTGAATCTGGTTACAGTTTCAATTAGTTTTCAATTTTCAGCATGCACATAATGGTGAACCTGACGTGAACAATATAGCTACATTTTTTTATATAGATTGGATTATATTATCATTTTCATAGCTATAGTTTATCATTTTCTTAGCTGAATTTTCATAAATCAATCAAAAAAGAAAAAAAAAAGTAAGTAGGATAAATATTATAGCTGAATTTTTCATAGATTGGATTATATTATCATTTTCATAGCTGTAGTTTATCGTTTTTGTAGCTGCATTTTCATAAATCAATCAAAAAAGAAAAAAAAAACAAATAAACAGGATAAACATTATAGCAATATTTTCATAAATCAATCATGTTTCATCTAGAGAACAAAAAATAAATAATGCTTGGGCAGGAGAAAGAATGCAAGCATCTCTGTTGTGGTTCGGTCCGTTGGGAGGCCTGTGGTGGTGGGTGCTGTGGTTTCCACGGCTGACTGCGCACTCCCGGTTGGGGGTGTGGTTGGGGATGTCGACGACTCCTTTTCCTGTGGTGTTCCTCGCTCTGCCTCCTCCCTGCGCCCTGCTTTGGATCACCGTGCTTTGGTTTAGGACTCTTCAGTGCCCCTGGCTGCCTCTGCACCTTGTGATGCCCTTGGTGTCTCTGTTCCTTCCCTATCCTTGGTATCGGTGACTAGTGTTGACGGGATTGGGGGCTCTGCTCCTGCTAGTGGGTGTCCTACAAGGAAGGTAAATACTGCTGCTCGGGTGGGTGTGACTAGTGATGACAGGTTTGGGGGCTCTGCTCCTGCCTCTCGTCCTCCTACTCCTATGGGGAAGGTTAATTCTTTTGTTGATGCTGCTCAGGTGGGTGCTTGACCCCCTTCTCATAGACCTCTTCTCAGTGCTCGAGACTCTCTTGTGGTTGTGTCTAGTCTGAAGATTGTTGAAAATGAAGAGTATTACTCAAAAATAGGGCTGGTCTGTAGATTCAATGGCCTGTGGCCATCCCTCCTGGATATCCACGATTGGGTTGTGGTTTCTTGGAAGCCCTTGGTTGCTAGGGAAATCGAACTCTACCCTAGTGCTAGGGGCTTCTTTATCACAACCTTTGGCTCCTCGATTGAATGTGACTGTGTTTTGGATAGAGGGTGGATGTGGGGTATTCATTCTCTGACCATAAGGCCTTGGTCTCATTCTTTCAACCCCCTCACATAGCAGTTGAACACCAGACCTATCTGGGTCCGTCTGTCGAACCTTCCTCTGCAATTTTGGGAGGAATCATGCTTCGAGGCCATTGGCAATTCCATTGGTCATTTCCTAATGGTGGATTCCACAACCAAGGAGTTTGGGCATACTACAGTCACATGGATGCTAGTTGATCTTGACTTCTCCAAGCCTCTCCATGGGGATGTTGTTTTGTTGGTGGAGGACAGACTATGGAAGCAACTCCTTGACTATGAGGGTCTCCCCTTTCGATGTCAGAGGTGTTTATCGGTGGTTCATCTAGCCTTTGCTTGTCCTCATGCCCGTCACAAGGGCACTATGACTTGGTGGAAGGATTCTCTCTTGGATCACCTCACGGTGGGCTCTCCTTCTATTGCTTCTTCATTGGGGGTTGATGAACATACTTCTGATCCTCTATCAGAATTACCTTCAGTGGATCCTCTTTTGGAGCTTTTTGGTGACGCTAGTATGACTATGCCTATCCAGTCCACTGACGCTGATAATTCTATGATGGTCTATTCTGTTGACGCTGTTGTCTCTGTCTGCCCTCTATCGGATGCCTCTACTGTCCCTTTGGATGTTTCGTGCTTAGTTGCTCCACCTCCCTTGCTTGGTGGTTCTCCTGTGGTGCCTGGGGTGGATCCACTCCTTTCCCAGTGTTTCTTGACTTCGGGCCTCCTTGGTCGGTTTTCCTTCAGAAGAAGAAGGCCGCTGTTCCTGCTTCTCGGCCCCAAGCTTGTGGTGCTAGCCTCAACCCCTATGTTTTTGGGTTTGTTTAATTTCTTTGGGTTTCTACAGTTGTTTGTCAGTTGTTGCTAGTTCTTCCTCTAGTTCAAGATTCTTCTTGAACTATGTTTTCTTTGGCCTTTTAGCCCTGTGTAAAGGGTTCAACACCCTGTAAATGCTGCTTAACTTTTCAAAAACAAAAAAAATAAAAATAAATCATTCAACAAAAAATGAACTTCAAAAATTTTGAATGCCCACAAGACAAAATAATTTTTTTTGGCTCATATATTTTTGATTTGTTAGATTGTCAGGCTCAAGAAATACTAAACCTTGGCAACTAAATGCATATGTTTACCCTTCGTACATTCATTCATGTTTGTAGTATTTGATTCCAATGAACTTTCACCTAATCTTTCATGTATGCCTTTGATCTACACTTGGAAAAAACTTTCCAATGCCTTGAATAGTTATTGGCATAATTTTTGATAAGGAGTTCTTCTTTCCAACAATAGTCACAACATTTCCACTTTCAGCACATCCTGTAATCACATCATTCCAATTTTCAACATATCCTACAACCAAGGCATTTTTAGAACATTTCATTCACATCAATTTATCCTGTCAGTTATCCTGCAATCATTATCATTTCATTATACAATCAAAAAATGCTTTCACATTTTACATGAAGTTTCCTTTTAGCGTAGATATAATTTTAGAATTAATTTTAATTTAGTTTTTAACTCTTAATTTATCTTTTTAACTTTTAATTTAGATTTAGCTTTTAATTTTTAATTTAGATTTATTTTTTAGCTTCTAATTTAAATTTAGCTTTTAATTTCTAAACTATATTTAGCTTTTACTTTTTAATTTATATTTAGCTTTTAACTTCTAATTTAAATTTACCTTTTTTTTTTGGATGAATAGATAGATATCTATATTAATTTAAAGATAAGAATATATATTCACAAAAAAAGGGTGGGTGGTAAGAAGGCACACCTCGAGAGTCACATGGGCAGGGCCTAGAGAAAAAAAAGTATCAGATCATGTGGGCCCAAACCAGAAGTCTAAAAGCATGAAAAAATAGGCCATTAGGCAGTTAGAGCAGTGCCATTAGAGCTCGAGGGGTCTCTGTCATCCAGGTAGATATCTATATTAATTTAAAGATAAGAAAACATATTCGTAGAAAAAGGGTGGGTGGTAAGAAGGCACACCTCGAGAGTCACATGGGAAGTGCCTAGAGAAAATATAATATCAGATCATGTGGGCCCAACCTAGAAGTCTAAAAGAATAAAAAATTAAAACAAACAGGCCATTAGGTAGCCAAAGTAGTGACAACAGAGCTCGGGGGGTCTCTGTCATCCATTTTTTTCTCCCATACATCAGTGGGGTCTAGAGTGACATCAGGAAGAGCACCCCAACCATCATCATATTTTTCTTTTTCTTTATCTTCTTCCTCGTGTTGGGGCAAGATTGCAAGTGCCAGCCACAATTTTATTTTACCACTGGCAGGCCAACTAGAACCAGAAGCAGGTGGAGTATCAGAGGGCCACCCAAAACCGATATTTCCGCTCCCCATTGCACCACCAGAAGGCCACCCCTGAGCAACCTGCGATGGAGGAGAGCGACATTCCGAGGAGGGCGAGAGTCCCGACGAGTAGGGGGCTAGGAACAGGGATGAGTGGAGCCACTTTGCTACCGACCTCGAGAGGGAAACTGACCATGAGAGGAAGAGGGCAAGTCGAGGACCCGAGCTACAAAACATAGAGCATTGCCCCAATGGTCTAGGAGGACCTACAAGTGAGCCACCTCTAATGCAACTATATTAGCTTGTACCTATATTTGTAAAAGAACATTAGAATAAATAACTATTTTAGCATAGAGAGAGACATTAATATCCAATCAAAATGAGCAAATATGCAAGAATTTTTGTCTTTCCTGATGTTGAAGAGAATTTCCACCCTAAAAGTGTGCCAAAGCTGGGTGAATTTAGTAGGGATCCCAGGTGGATCTCCAAGAAGAACCATATGCCAAGAAAAGGGTTATGGCCAAAAGGGCCGAAAGAAATCATGTATCCAAGTCCAAAGGTGTTGAGCTCTAGGACAAAATCAGAAGATATGCTTGAAGCTTTCGAGGTGCCCACAAAAAGGGCAACAAGGATCCTGGACCCTGTTGGACCTGCAAAATTTTGATAACCTCATTAAACCTTCATGTTTATTAGTTTCCCAAGAAGTTCATATTACAGACATAAAATTTCCTCACATAGCATTTTCACCAAGGTCCGGGTTAAATTTTTTCATATAGCCCCATAAAATTCATCTGACATTAAATCTTTAACATTTGAAAATATCGGCATAAGTTGATGCAGGTCTCACTGATAATAATATACATCTTTTCAATATATTGACAAGATATTAGAAGTGTCATACCGATGAGGATATATGCCAAGATAATGCAGGTTCACATTTCCTATCATTAAGACAAAAGGTATTGGTGTGACGATGTTAGGTCATATCGAGCTAAATTACTTTTTATAGATTGGAATATAATAGTGTATCGACCAGACTATAGTCATTGGAGTGAGATTTCAAAGGACTACCTAAAGTGTTAACCAGTCTTGCCAATAAAGCAAAAAGAAGACTCATTCGGTAAGACAATGATGCCGGGGAGATTTTGAGGAGTCTTACCAACCCCTCATGTTATACCGATAGAAATAAAAATATAAAGATAAGAGTTGTTGAGAAGACAATGTTCGTGGTCTCACTGAAGAAAAAGTGTATCGGTGAGATAAGTCTCAGTAGGAAGATCTAAGAGAGGTCACAAAGAATATCATTCTGTTGGTAGGACAATTACTTGGTCTCGATGACTTAAGCTGATAAAGTGAATATCTCGGTCAGACAGAGAGCTTTCAGAGTGAGGTGAAGAACCGTTGGCTTGATTCATTAAGTCTGGATGATAGTTTCCTCGGTGAAGGTCATGGTGACATAAAAAACTAAAAAGGAAAACTATCGGGGAGACTTGTGATTTCGGGGGAACTACAAGACGTCTTAATGGATGTGTGAACATTGAAAAAATGGATCGGCCAGAGATTTGAAATGTCTTGCCAATATGATCCCTGATGTGACAGTGAGAATTTTGAAAAAATTGCTTCATTCATGTTTTAGTGAAGACATTAATGGCACCACGAAGCATAAAATATGGTGCAAATCAAGGTGAGCTCAATTGAAATCATTGTTTCACAGAATTGGCAATGAAGGAGAGCAGAGGAATGAGAAGAAAAATCAGAGCATTCGTCTAAATTGGATTTTTTAGGTGAAATACAGTAAGTTCCTCATCCTCTGAAAATTGTAAATTTTGAAGAATTGAAGGTACTAGTTTAGAAAAGATAAAAGGGAGAAAACCTGGGGAGGGTAGTCAACCAAAGGAAAAAAAGCAAAAACCTGAAATACGACCAGAGGGCACTGAGAAAAAATTAAACCAAGATCTCATAGACTAGCTACCCAGTTTAGGACCTAAAGCTAGGAATTCTGCACAGCTTAAGGTAGAAGTAGATAAATTGGATGACAAATGTAAGTTCATAGGAGATGTTTGGATCCAAATTAGAGGATACAAATTTTTCATTTTCCACTACCATAGAAGTAATCGCTTTGAGCCAGTATGTAAACCATGGAGGCTTAATTTGGGAAAGCTGGTGTGCTCTAATGTTTTTGTTGATGTCGAATTGGTGAAATTATTGGCTGGTCATTATAATCTAAAAAATAAAGCTATATGTGATTTATCAGGGAATCCATTGATACATGTATCTGAGAATGTAATAAGTGAGGTTTGAAAATTAGAAGGGATATGCAGTGAAAAGATTATAAGTGAGGAGCTTGAGAGTGAATTCAAAACAATGGAAACCATTTACAGGCGCTGGAGGTTACCCCTGCACAGAATTAGGTGTCATGGCAAACTGACTCTGATGGAAGACAGTGAGGGACCACCATTTCATGTGGATCTCTTCAAACCTTACATAAAGTACACTTATTTTTTAGTGGGAAAGGTATTGGGGATGGAGGTCCTAGAGCATATGATAGTTATACCTATGGTGATTTTTGTGGATGTTCAATTTCATAATTCTAGGTCTTTTGATTATGGTTCACATGTGTTTAAAGAGCTAGATGCAGGGTTGATGGCAATAAAGAATGGAGGTTTTGTCCTGCACCTCAGGAATTATTCATTGTTGATGCACTTGGTGCTATATTTTGGATAGGGATTAGGATTGTGGCTCAGAGAGCTGAGGATTTTGCAATTTGATAAGGAAGGCAAGCCATTGCCTATTTAATTGTGGACTACTGTTTGGGACAACAGGTTTGCTAGTTTTCTAATTCTAGTTTCCTGTATTTTGAAGAGTACTTTGTAAAGCATTTGTATAGGTTTTATAATCATCCTTGTGACTATTCCTTATCTGATGAAATAAAGAGGTTTCTCAAGCCTAAGGATTATAATGGACCAATCAGCCATAACTGGGGGGATTGGTATTGTTTAGAAAATGCCACTATGATCAGGGTTTATGGTTTTGAAGGTACTCCATTTATTTTGCCTAGGACAATTCCAGATAGGATTGCATACCTAGATATTGCTAGGCAAATGGATTTCTCCAGTGTCATGAAATTAAGCTCTTATGGGAAGCAAGCCTTTATGCCAAGTATGTTGTGTTTTGGTGATTTTAATGTGTTAGCAAAGGAGGGATACAATTTAATTATGAATAAGTTATTACATTATAACATGAGGAAAGCACCATCAAGGAAAAACTTTGATCCAGAGGGATATATTCATTCTGTTAGACAGAGGATAAGTTTTGGAGGGTATCAGCCTATGCCCTATTAGTCTGATGACATAATTAGAAACTTGGAAGCAAAAGAAGCAAAAATGTTAATTGAGAAACATGATCAAGAATTTTTAGATGCTGAGATGTTGTCTTCCAGTAAAGAAGTATTGGAGGCTAATAGGCCACAAGGTCCATCTGGAAAGGTATCAAGGACAAGACCTCAACATTACACATATTCTGCTAGATAGATAAGTATTGAGGAAACTGTGGATGTGGATACAAGACATGACGAATATAGCTCTTTTATAGTAGATGATGAATTTGTGAAGACCTCAGAATTCAAATCATTTTTATTCAAACAAAACAAAAAATAAATAAGAGGACTAGTTGACAATGTCACACTAAGAAATGAGGAGAAGTTGTTAAAAAACTTGAGGGATGAGGTGGATAAATAAATGACAAGCATGAATCTTGAGAAGGGGAGAGAAATGTTAGAAAAGGCTAGTGTCATGATTTTCTCAGGGCTAGATTTAAATTCTACATTGGTTTTTGATAGTTTCCTGAAAGACAACAATGCTACACATAAGCTCAGCATAGAAAAGGTGGCAAAGGTGTATACAGGTTCAAAATACAATCCTGATGAAGAGACATTGATGATCTGGGATTTATATCCCCCTGACTAGAAGTTAGTTTTCATTGATACTAAGAAGGCATTTGGACATGTCATGACTTTGAAGGTTGGAGAGGATGATCTAGTTGTGATTGTAGAAATTGGGATCAATATAGAAAAATTAAATAAAGCCCATATACAAGCATTGATCAGAGTAAGAGAAATGTACAAAACCAACAGTGAGAGAATACTAAGAGAAAATGAACGTTTAAAGGAGTTGGTAGGTTTTTTAATGTGGCCAACAAAGATGCTCACCTAGGGTGAAATTTCATAGGTGAAAGACCACTGGGAAGAATCAAGTGCATACTCTCAGGGGAAAATGGACACACTTACTGCAGTAATCAAAATTTCTTTAACCACTTGGTTAAATAAACTGTGGGGAAAACATTCATAATACGTCAATGCAATAAAAGAGCATAGGAGAGTGGATAGCAGAATCCAAGAAAAACTTGAGGAATTAAAGCAAAAGGATACTCCTAATAATGCAGGGATTGAAAATGCTCATCGTATCATGAATAAGCACAAGGGATTCTTTGAGGAATTACAAGAGGATGCATAAGAATTGATAGAAGTCATTGAGACAAATTTGACTAAGTTCTGTGATGATGAAGGAGAATTAAAATAAATGGCTACATGGAAGAACGAATGTGAATTAATTCTCCAAGAGATGTTAAAGACAACCATCGAAAATAATGCAACATTGGATGAGGCATGTGAATAGAACAAACACATGGTGACGATGGAGATTGTGATCCATGATGCAGTGGGAGATGTAGATACAAATGAGTGCCGAGATTAGACAAAGCACATGTCTGAAGTTTCTCTTGTGGCTCAATAGAGTTTAGTTATTGCTAATCTAGTTAGTATTTTATGCTTAAAACATTTTTTGAAAGGACACGTCCTTCCACCCGCTAATGTATAAGTATCCATTGTTTACAAAGAAAAAGAGGGGGAAATTTTAGAATAGAAGATAGTTAGTAGGAAATACAGCACTTCTAGAACGTTTCAAAGAACTATGATGCATGCATAAATTTTGAAGGATCAATGAAAGAAATTTGATATTGTGGTGCCCTTCTGGTATCAATTATTTGTTAAAGTTACCTGAAATATTATCAATTTGTCTCCAAGGTTGATATTTATTTATTTAAATTGACATATCAAGTATATTCTTAGTTTATCAGTACACATTTGTTATATTTGTGTGGTGTGATTGGTCGGTTCTTTCAAGTAAAGATTAAATCCTTCAAGTCATTCATAGTAATCTGGAATTATCATTTGGATCATTGAGAAGAGCTTGGTAATTACATGTTTGCATGTTTATACAAGTTATAGACTAATATCATATGCTAAATATTTAGAATCCCTGCCAGATAGAAGTCATTTATCTAAAAGCTTTCATTTGACTCCGTTTTACCCAACAAGGCACTAGTCTCTTTTATCATTTTAGGTTCCATCCATTTCATTTACATCTCTTAATTGAACTTATAGATTTTCACTCTGATATTGCATATACAATTTATACCAAATTAGGATCATATCTTTCCACTATCAATTTGCCATTTGTGGATAGTTTGGTCAAGTAGGAAGCATCAGTCAGAATCTGTGTCATTCATATAGGTACACCCGCCTAGGTTTAGCAGAGCCTTAAGAGTAGAAGGTTCAACCATATTGGTTGGCCTTGTTAGTTGGCCATTAACATTGTGAGAGCTTGGCAACCTCTCGTGGTTCATTCAAACAAACATTTTTGAGACCTAAAAAATTGGTGACTCTACTGGGGAAACTTGAGAGAAGTTGGGTGGTAGAAAATCTTTCCATATAGAGTCATTAAAAGAAAACCATAATTAAAATTTGAAAATTGATTCTGCTAGCTGAAATAATAACATCTTTTCTCACTTTTAGAAAAAGTGGGTGACGACTTTGAATGAACAAAAGCATTGAGACTGATACAATAAGATATAAATCAGAAAGGAATCGACCTAGAGTTCAAACCATGAAAGTTTCTCATAGCATGCAAGGAAGGGGATGGTCCTAATGACAAAGGCAAGCGAACCTATAAAAATGATTAGGGAAAGAAGGTATTCAATGACCTAGATCTAACCACAAAAAATAGAATATCAAAACCACCAATGGAAACACACAACTCATATGAGCCATTAACAAATGAAGATAGAGCATCTAAAGAACTTCACACTCCTGAAGAGAAGAGAAATCCCTTCCATCGAATAAGCCATTATAAAGATAAAGAGTTCATGGATGAATTTGAAGCTAAGAAGAGGAGAGATTTTGAATGTGATCAAAGAGCTGTACTCTTTGAGGAAGGACTTGAATATGAGGCAACGTTTGAAGAAAATCATGAACTCATGACCCAAGATGAGACGGATGCACAATGGGAATGTATGAGATAAGAAACAAAAAGGTCGAGGATAGAATATGAGAAAAGGCTTCAGGCCATGAAGGAATTTAAAAAATTGAAGTTACAGAAGGCTTAGATTAAAACATCAATGGATAATTCACCCAAATATATGCCCCCTCATAAGAACAACAATATGAAGCCATCAAATTCCCCACAAGCCCATCAAAATCAGCCAAGGAATCAATATAGAAACACAAACACTCCACGACAACACCGAAATATTCAGCCACCTCCCCATCAGCAGTATGTACCCCCACAAGGTCCATAATATGTGGCAAATACTAACCCACTATACCAGTATCAACATTTCCAAAATCCCCCTCCACAATACACAACCATGATTATACAATTTGATCTTGCTAGATTTTAGATATACCCTTACCCTCTGGACAACAACTGGAGGAACCTAGTCCCTAAGTTCATAGGAAGTAATGTAGTTACAACCAAGGAGCATTTAAGAAAATTTAAAGCAGTCCTTCAAGACTTGGATATGCAGTATGAGGATGTACAAATGAGATTATTTATGAAGTCATTGATTGAGGATGTAAGGGACTGGTTTAACAGTCTACCAACAACATCCATTTATTCCATTCATGTATTTCATGAACAGTTTCTTCAACAGTATGGGAACCAGTGTGCATCAGATTTTGCTTTGCATGAGTTAGTGACTATCCAAAAGCATCAAAATGAGTCAACCTTTGATTTTAACCAAAGGTTTGTTAAATTACATAATAAAATACCTTAGGGATCCAAGTTGGTTGATCCTGCTGCATTGAGTATCTATTTGAAAGACTTTGATCCCAAGAGAAGATATGAATTGAGAAACATAGGTCCTAGGAATCTGGCTGAAGCCCAAAAGATAGCATTAAGTATTGAAAATAATAGGAAAGTTGCAGGGATATTTTCTAAAAGGGAAAACCCTAGGGTTCCCCCATATGCTCCCCCAAATAGACAAAAGAACACATATAGGAATGAAAGACCAAGGTTGCATGGCATACCTTATAATACAAATTGGAAGGATGGGAATCTGGTAAATGATAGACCAAGAAATAAAGAAACATTGGATCCATTAAAAAGGAAAGGATTATATATGGTAGATAAGAGTCCCTAGTGCTCAATCTATTACGCACCACATTTCCCAAAGCATTGTGTAATAGCTCAGTCAATACCGAAAGAAGACACACTGGAAAATGATGGTGGTGAAGACTAGAATGTCTATCTAAATTCCCACACTCTTAACTCTTTGGAACGGGAATATGCATCTTTAGAGGAGGAAGAATATGAGTATAATGTTGATCACCAAAAATACAATATTCACATGGCAGAGCAACATGTTTTTTCTGATCATGAAGAAAGTGATAATGAGAAAAATCCCCCTATTGCATCAAGTTAGACTAATAGATGTAGTATAAGGAGACCGAGTGAAGAAGAGATTAAAATATTAACAATTGCAGTAGTGGAGGAAGCTAGAAACATATATCGTTTGAGGAACAGAATAATGAATAGAGATGAGGGTGTCCCAAGGGGAATATTTGTAAGAAATAAAAAAGTATCAAATGAGACATCAAAAGGGACAGATGATAAACAATCGGACAAAAAGGAACAGAAGGGATCTCCCAAGGAGGAAAGTAAATAGATTCCCATTGAGAAGAAAAATCCAGATCAAACATCCAAAAGGGAAAAAGAAGAGAACAAAGGAGAATTGATAAAACCTAAAAAGGTGATCAGAAATGAAGGTACATCCTTTGATTTCATACAAGCCTTATCTCAATTAAAGATGTCTATCCCATTAATTGAAATGATGAAGATCAAGGAATATAGGGAAGATGCCATACAATTAATGTCCAATGGGAATCAAAATATGAACCCTGAAAATAAAGAATTTTTTGAAATAAATAATAAAAGGAAGGATGTAAAAATTCCAGAGGTGTGCCTAATGAACACACCACAGGTTGAGCCATTTTTTACCGCTTTACTCATAAGCAAAAAACTAGTAAGAAATTGTATGATAGACTCAGGTGCCTCCATGAATATCATGCCAGTAGGGGTAATGAAACAACTTGGTATGTTGATAGATGTGGAAGGAGGTAAATGCTATGCCATGGATAGCAGGCCTATTTCGGTTGTGGGAATAATGAAGAATGTGGAAGTAAGATTAGAAACTTACCCACAAGCTGCCTACAATATTGACATAACTGCAATTGACACACCTCCCCAATTTGGAATGCTTCTATCAAGACAGTGGACTACATCAGTAGGAGGAAATGTATAGTTTGACTTATCATATGCCACCATACTAGTGAATGGAGAAGAGGTCAAGTTATATAGGGAACCCAAAATGAATCAAATTGTTGAATATGCTCCTCAAGAGAAACTTAATTGTTTCTATGATGTAGATTTGGGGAGTTTTAGGGTATAATTGTCTTAACCTAAAGTGGTAAACAAAGATCCAATTGATAAAAATATTTCTAAAAATCAGCAAGGGATATGGAAAATGTACTTTGATGGGGCCTATAGCCAAGAGGGTAATAGAGCTGGGATAGATTTCATATCGCCTGATGGTTCAACTTTCAAATATTCATTTTTGTTAGCATTTGAATGTACAAACAATGTGGAGGAATATGAAGCTTTGTTGACCAGATTAAATTTAGTTATTAAACACAAGATTAAACTCTTAACAGTTTTTGGAGACTCGGAGCTAGTTGTGTCTCAGATTAGATCAAAATATGTAGCAAAAAATAAAAGGCTGAAACAATACAGGAATGCAATATGGGATACAATTGAACTATTTGATGCTTTCTCTATTGATTGGGTGGATAGATCAAAAAATATAATGGCAGACTTCCTAGCCAATGTAGCACTAAAAAAAGATGACATCACACTGGCAGGAATATCCTAAGTTGAGTTCAAAACAAGAACTATTGTACCTGACAATGTATATAGTTGGTAGGTTTTTAATGATGACACTGATCTTTTAAAATTCCTTCACTGTATAGACCAGTATGAGGCTCAGGAAATTGATTTCAACGCCTTTATCAAAGAATTAAATGGATAATAGACAGTATTTAGAAAGAAAGTATTACAACTTAAGACTAATAAACTTCCCAAAGGGTTAGTGGCATTGGAAAGAGTATACGATGGAAGTGATCGATCCCTTATGAAACAGACATCAGTCAAAAGGGAAGATATTGAAGAAATAAACTTAGGGACTGAACTCTCACCAAGGAAGGTATATATTGGGAAGAAGATAAGCCTAACTGTCTGAAGAATGCTGATTTCATTGTTAAGAAAATATAAACATGTGTTTGCATGGTCTTATGAGGACCTCAAGGCATATAGGGAGGATTTATTTCAGCATGAAATTCCATTGAAAATGGATGCAAAACCATTTAGATAGAATTAAAGGCCTATTAACCCCACATTGGAACCAAAAATGCAAGAAGAACTGGCCAAACTTAGAGATGGAGGTATCATTAGACCTATGAGGCATTCAAAACGGGTGTCAAACCTTGTTCCTATTAGAAAGAAAAATGGAGATATCAGACTGTGTGTGGATTTCAAAAATCTGAATGTAGCATCCCTCAAGGATAACTACCCTCTACCTAACATGGAAGCTATACTGCACAATGTAACTAGGTGTGAGATGTTGTCTATGATGGATAGTTTTTCTAGTTATAACCAAGTTAAGGTTAGGGAATCTGAGCAGTACAAAACAACTTTTACAACTCCATGGGGAACATATGTCTATGTGAGAATGTCTTTTGGTCTCACAAATGCGGGAGAAACCTTTCAAAGGGCTATGGACTTAGCATTTGTAGATTTAATTAATGCTATAATGGTGGTGTATCAAGATGACCTTATTGCTTACTGAAAAAGATCTGAAGATCATATAGAACATCTTGAAAAAATATTCATTAAAGCTTTAGAATATGGCATTAGTTTGAACCCTAAGAAATGTCATTTTGTTGTTACAGAGGGAAAAATCTTAGGACACATTGTGTCAAAAGAGGGAGTTAGAATAGATCCTGAGAGAGTTGAGGCTATAGATAAAGTCCCTATCCCTAAAACTATAAAAGCCATCCAATCATTTTTTTGGGCAGATTAACTTTGTTAGGAGGTTTGTGTCCAACTTTGCTGAAATTGTCAAACCCATATCAAAGATGCTAAGGAGAGGAAAAAAAATTGAATGGACTCCAAAGCATTAGAAGCCTTTGTATCCATTAAAAGAGCCATTAATGAAGCCCATGTTCTCAAATCTCCCGATTTCACAAAGCCTTTCCAAATATTTTCATTCGCTTCCTTGCACACTATAGTTGTTGTTATGTTACAAAAAAATGAGGATGGTCATGAGCAACCTGTGTTCTTTTTTAGTAAATATTTGCAGGGATCAGAGTTGAAGTATGAAATAATGGAAAAACAAGCCTTTCCATTGGTAAAAGCCACAATAGCCTTTAGACCGTATCTCGTTGGAGCCAAAGTGATAGCTTATGTCCCTCATATAGCTATCAAAGACATTTTGACATAGTCAGAAGTAACAAGGAAGAGTTGCAAGTGGATTAATAAAATTTAGGAATTTGATATGGAAATACAGATTACTAAATTGATAAGAGGCCAAGGATTAGCCAAGTTAATGGCAAAAACAAATATTGAGGAAAATCAAATTTGCAATGTGAAAGAAGAAGGAAATGCAATTTCAAGTATTGAGCATACACCTTGGTAGACAAACATCGTGTATTACCTCAGAAAAACGAAGTGCCCTGAAGGATTTAATAATAACCAAAAAAGAACCTTGAAACTATAGGCCTCTAAATATGTATTCATAGAAGGTTATTTATTTTGGGAAAAAGGGGATGGAATGTTGTTGTTATATTTAGATGAGTCACAAGATAATCATGTTCTGAAAGAGATGCATGAAGGGGTATGTCGAGACCATTATTTTGCAAAGACAACTGCACATAAAATCCTCAGGGCAGGTTATTACTAGCCAAAAAATTTTAATGATTCATTTTCATATGTAAGGAAATGTGAAGCATGTCAAAAAAATTCAGGTAAAATGAAATATCAGGGAGCTTTACCACTTAGACCTATGCAGGTTGAAGCCCATTTTCATCAATGGGGGATTGACTTTATTGGGGAGATACAAGAAAGGTCAAGTGGAGGACACAAATGGATACTAGTAGCCACTGATTACTTTACCAAATGGGTAGAAGCAATCCCAACCAAACATGCGACAAGTAAAGTTGTGATAAATTTTTTGATGGATAACATTATTACCAGGTTTGGTATGCCACTAAGATTGATCATAGACAATGGGATGTGTTTCATATCAAATGAGTTTAAAAACCTTTTGTAGTATGTATGGTATTGCTATCTCTTATTCTACTCCTTACCACCCACAAGCTAATGGTTAGGTAGAATCTAGCAACAAAAGCCTTCTAAAGATCATTAGGAGAATGTTGGGTGGAAGCAAAAAGATATGGGATTCAAAATTAAAATTGGTTGTATGGGCTGATAGGATAGCTGTCAAAAAGGCAATTGGAAAATCCCCATATGAACTAGTATATGGAACACAAGCCAAAATGCCTTTACAAAATCTGCTACCAGTTTATAAATTTATTCTTCAGGAAGACATGGAGGTTCCTAAACCAATGGAAGAGAAAATGGAACAATTAGTAGAACTTGATGAAATGAGAATATTAGCCCAAAACCAGAACATAAAGTTGCAAACACAAATGAATTATTTCTTTGAAAAAAAGGAAAAAAATAGAAAATTTGAAGAGGATGATCTAGTATTGATGTGGAATTCTAGGTGCTAGGAGAAAGGAAAACATGGAAAATTTGAGGCTTTGTGGTTAGGACCTTTTGTTGTTGTTGGCAAGCGAGGAGAGGATTCATATTATTTGCAAAATATGAGTGGTGAAGAACAGGAGTTGCCTGTACATGGGCAATTTCTAAAGAACTTTTTCTCCTGAAAATTACAGAGGATCAAGGGTTTCTAGTGCATGGAAAACTCTTGAGAAAACCTCTAATAAACTTTCCATGCACAGTAGTATAGGAAATAAAGGGTATAGGAAATTGCTAGTACATGGACAATCCTGGGATCCCTTATTTAATTTTTTCTCAATGCACAGTAGTTTAGGATCATGTTCATCTCCACTTTATTTCATCCATAATGCTTGGTTTTCTCACCCAGAGATATGGATCCTTGCAATGATCTCACAATCATTCATCTCTAGATGAAGACATTGTTGGAACTGTAAAATTTTGATAACCTCATTAAACCTTCATGTTTATTAGTTTCCCAAGAATTTCATATTACAGACATAAAATTTCCTCACAGCATTTTCACCAGAGTCCGGGTTAAATTTTGTCATATAGCCCCATAAAATTCATTTGACATTAAATCTTTAACATTTGAAAATGTCGGCATAAGTTGATGCAGGTATCACTGATAATAATATACATCTTTTCAATATATCGGAAAGACATCAGAAGTGTCATACCGATGAGGATATATGCCAAGATAATGTGGGTTTACATTTCCTATCATTAAGATAAAAGGTATCGGCATGACGATGTTAGGTCATATCGAGCTAAATTGCTTTTTACCGATTGGAATATAATAGTGTATCGACCAGACTATAGTCATCAGAGTGAGATTTCAAAGGAATACCTGAAACGTTAACCAGTCTTGCCGATAAAGCAAAAAGAAGACTCATTCGGTAAGACAATGATGCCGAGGAGATTTCGAGGAGTCTTACCAACCCCTCATGTTATACCGACAGAAATAAACGTATAAATATAAGAGTTGTTGAGAAGACAATGTGCGTGGTCTCACCGAAGAAAAAGTGTATCGGTGAGATAAGTCTCAGCAGGAAGATCTAAGAGAGGTCACAGTGAATATCATTCTGTCGGCAGGACAATTTCTTGGTCTCGATAACATAAGTTGATAAAGTGAATATCTCAGTGAGATAGAGAGCTTTCAGAGTGAAGTGAAGAACCGTTGCCTTGATTCGTTAAGTCTGGATGATATTTTTCCTCGGTGAAGGTCATGGCGACATAAAAAACCAAAATGGAAAACTATCGGGGAGACTTGTGATGTCGGGGGAACTACAAGACATCTTAGCGGATGTGTGAACGTTGAAAAAATGGATCAGCTAGAGATTTGAAATGTCTTGCCGATATGATCCCTGATGTGATAGTGAGAATTTCAAAAAAATTGCTTCACTCATGTCTCAGTGAAGACATTAATGGCGCCATAGAGCATAAAAGATTTTGAAAATCAAGGTGAGCTCAATTGAAATAATTGTTTCAAAGAATTGGCAGCGAAGGAGAGCAGAGGAATGAGTAGAACAATCAGAGCATTCATCTAACTTGGATTTTTCAGGTGAAATATAGTAAGTTCCTCATCCTCTAAAAATTGTAAATTTCGAAGAATGGAAGGTACTAGTTCAGAAAAGATAAAAGGGAGAAAACCTCGGGAGGGTAGTCAACCAAAGGGGAAAAAGAAAAAAACTAAAATATGACCAAAGGGCACCAAGAGAAAATTAAATCAAGATCTCATAGAACAACTACCTAGTTTAGGACCTAAAGCTAGGCGTTCTGAACAACTTAAGGTAGAAGTAGATAAATTGGATGAAAAATGTAAGTTCATAGGAGATGTTTGGACCCCAATTAGAGGATACGAATTGTTCAGTTTCCACTACCATAGAAGAAATCACTTCGAGCCAGTATGTAACTCGTGGAGGCTTAATTTGGGAAAACTGGTGTGCCCTAATGTTTTTGTTGATGTCTAATTGGTGAAATTATTGGCTAGTCATTATAATCCAAAAAATAAAGCTATATGTGATTTATCAGGGAATCCATTGATACATGTATTTGAGAATGCAATAAGTGAGGTTTGAAAATTAGAAGGAATATGCAGTGAAAAGATTATAAGTGAGGAGCTTGAGAGTGAATTCAGAAGAATGGACACCATTTACAGGGGCTGGAGGTTACCCCTGCACAAAATTAGGTGTCATGGCAAACTGACTCTAATGGAAGACAACAAGGGACCACCATTTCATGTGGATCTCTTCGAATCTTACATAAAGTACACTTATTTTTTAGTGGGAAAGGTATTGGGGATGGAGGTCCTAGAGCATATGACAGTTATACCTATGGTGATTTTTGTGGATGTTCAATTTCATAATTCCAGGTCTTTGGATTATGCTTCACATGTGTTTAAAGAGCTAGATGCAGGGTTGATGGCAATAAAGAATGGAGGTTTTGTCTTGCACCTCAGGAATTATTCATTGTTGATGCACTTGGTGCTATATTTTGGATAGGAATTAGGATTGTGGCCCCAAGAGCTGAGGACTTTGCAATTTGATAAGGAAGGCAAGCCATTGTCTATTTAGTTGTGGACCATTGTTTGGGACAACAAGTTTGCTAATTCTAATTTCTTGCATTTTCAAGAGTACTTTATAAAGCCTTTGTATAGGGTTTATAATCATCCTTGTGACTATTCCTTATTTGATGAAATAAAGAGGTTTCTCAGGCCTAAGGATTATAATGGACCAATCAGCCACAACTGGGGGGATTGGTATTGTTTAGAAAATGCCACTATGATTAGGGTTTATCGTTTTGAAGGTACTTCATTTATTTTTCCTAGGATAGTTCTAGATAGGATTGCATACCTAGAGATTGTTAGGAAAATGGATTTCTCTAGTGTCATGAACTTAAGCTCTTATGGGAAGCAAGCCTTTATGCCAAGTACACTGTGTTTTGGTGATTTTACTATGTTAGCAAAGGAGGGATACAATTTAATTCTAGATAAGTTATTACATTATAACATGAGGAAAGCACCATTGAGGAAAAAATTTGATCCAAAGGGATATATTCATTCTGCTAGACATAGGATAAACTTTGGAGAGTATCAGCATGTGCCCTATTAGTCTGATGATATAATTAGAAACTTGGAAGTAGAAGAAGCATAAATGGTAATTGAGAAACATGATCAAGAATTGTTAGATGTTGAGATGTTTTCTTCCAGTAAAGAAGTATTGGAGGCTAATAGGCCACAAGGTCCATCTAGAAAGGTATCGAGGAAAAGAACTCAGGATTACACATATTTTTGCAGAGAGATAAGTATTGAGGAAACTGTGGATGTGGATACAAGACATGAGGAATATAGCTCTTTTATAGTAGATGATTAATTTGTGAAGACCTCAAAATTCAAAACATTTTTATACAAACAAAAGGGAAAAGAAAGAAGAGGACTGGTTGACAATGTCACACTAGGAAATGAGGAGTAGTTGTTAAAAAACTTGAGGGATGAGGTGGAAAAATAAATGACAAGCATGAATTTTGAGAAGGGAAGAGAAATGTTAGAAAAGGCTGGTGTCATGATTTTCCCAGGGCTAGATCTCAATTCCACATTGGTTTTTGATAGTTTCCTGAAAGACAACAATGCTACACATAAGCTCAGCATAGAAAAGGTGGCAAAGGTGTATATAGGGTCAAAATACAATCCTGATGAAGAGACATTAATGATCTGGGCTTTATATTCCCCCCACAAGAAGCCAGTTGTCATTGATACTGAGAAGGAATTTGGACATGTCATGAATTTGAAGGCTGGAGAGGCTGATCCAGTTGCGACTACATAAATTGGGATCAATATAGAAAAATTAAATAAAGCCTAGATACAAGCATTGATCAGAGAAAGAGAAATGTACAAAACCAACAGTGAGAGAATACTGAGAGAAAATGAACGTTTAAAGGACTTGGTAGGTGCTGCAATGGGGCCAACAAAGATGCTCACCCAGGGTGAAAGTTCACAGGTGAAAGACCACTGGGAAGGATCAAGTGCATACTCTCAGGGGAAAATGGACACACTTACTGCAGTAATCGAAAGGCGGGAGGTTGCTTTAACCACTTGGTTAAATAAACTATGGGGAAAACATTCGCAATACGTTGATGCAATAAAAGAGCATATGAGAGTGGATAGCAGAATCTAAGAAAAACTTGAGGAATTAAAGTAGGAGGATACTCCTAATAATGCATGGATTGAAAATGCTCATCGTATCATGAATAAGCACAAGGGATTCTTTGAGGAATTACAAGAGAATGCACAAGAATTAATAGAAGCCGTAGAGACAAAATTGACTAAGTTCTGTGATGATGAAGGAGAATTTAAAGAAATGGATACATGGAAGAACGAATGTGAATTAATAGTCCAAGAGATGGTAAAGACAACCATTGAAAAGAATGTAACATTGGATGAGGCATGTGAACAGAATGAACACATGGTGATGATGGAGATTTTGATCCGCGATGTATTGGGAGATGCATATACAAATGAGCGTCGAGATTACACAGAGCACATATCTAAAGTTCACTTGTGGCTCAACAAACTTTAGTTATTGCTAATCTAGTTATTATTTTATGGTTTTTTTTTTTTTGAAAGGACACATCCTTCCACCCACTAATGTATAAGTATCCGTTGTTTAAAAAGAAAAAGAGGAGGAAATTTTAGAATAGAATATAGTTATTGGGAAATATAACACTTCTAGAATGTTTCAAAGAAGTGTGATGAATGTATAAATTTTCAAGGATCAATGAAAGAAATTTGATATTGTGGCATCCTTCTGGTATCAATTATTTGTTAAAGTTAACTGAAATATTATCAATTTTTTTCCAAGGTTGATATTTATTTTGTTATTTAAATTGACATATCAAGTATATTCTCAGTTTATCAGTATACATTTGTTGTATTTGTGTGGTGTGATTGGTCAGTTCTTTCAACTAAAGATTAAATCCTTCAAGTCATTCATAGTAATCTAGAATTATCATTTGGATCATTAAGAAGATCTTGGTAATTACATTTTTGCATGTTTATACAAGTTATAGACTAATATCATATGCCAAATAATTAGAATCCCTGCCAGATAGAAGTCATTTATCTAAAAGCTTTCATTTGACTCTGTTTTACCCAACAAGGCACTAGTCTCTTTTATCCTTTTAGGTTCCATCCATTTTATTTACATATCTTAATTGAACATATAAATTTTCACTTTGATATTGCATATACAATTTATACCAAATTAGGATCATATCTTTCCACTATCAAATTGCCATTTTTGGATAGTTTGGTCAAGTAGGAAGCATAATTCAGAATCTGTGTCATTCATATAGGTACTCCTGCGTAGGTTTAGCAGAGCCTTAAGAGTAGAAGGTTCAACCATATTGGTTGGCCTTGTTAGTTGGCCATTAACATTGTGAGAGCTTGGAAACCTCTCGTGGTTCATTCAAACCAATGTTTTTGAGACCTAACAAATTGGCAACTCTATTGGGGAAACTTGAGAGAAGTCCGGTGGTAGACAACCTTTCCATGTAGATTCATTAAAAGAATACCATAATTAAAATTTGAAAATTTACTCTGCTGGGTGAAATAATAATATCTTTTCTCGCTTTTAGAAAAAGTGGGTGGCAACTCTGAATGAACAAAAGCATTGAGACTGATACAATAAGATACAAATCAGAAAGGAATTGACCTAGAGTTCAGACCATCATAGTTTCTCACAACATGCAAGGAACGAGATATTTGTACAAGGAAGGGGATGGTCCTAATGATAAAGGTAAGCGAACCTATAAAAATGATTAGGGCAAGAAGGTATTCATTGACCTAGATCCAACCACAAAAATAGAATATCAAAACCACCAATGGAAACACACAACTCATACGAAGCATTAAAAAATGAAGATAGCCCATCTAAAGAGCTTCACACTCCTTAAGAGAAGAGAAATACATTCCATCGAATAATCCATAATAAAGATGAAGAGTTCATGGATGAATTTGAAGCTGAGAAGAGGAGAGAATTTGAATGTGATCAGAGAGCTACACTCTTTGAGGAAGGACTTGAATATGAGGCAGCATCTGAAGAAAATCATGAACTCATGACCCAAGATCAGATAGATGCACAATGGGAATGTATGAGACAAGAAACATAACATATAAATTTTCACTTTGATATTGCATATACAATTTATACCAAATTAGGATCATATATTTCCACTATCAAATTGCCATTTGTCGATAGTTTGGTCAAGTAGGAAGCATAATTCAGAGTCTGTGTCATTCATATAGGTACACCCACCTAGGTTTAGCAGAGCCTTAAGAGTAGAAGGTTCAACCATATTGGTTGGCCTTGTTAGTTTACCATTAACATTGTGAGAGCTTAACAACCTCTCGTGGTTCATTCAAACCACCGTTTTTGAGACCTAACCAAGTGAATAAGCTGAGAATCCACAGGAAAGCCTTGGAAAAGAATACACCAAGCAAAGTGGGTCATCTTGGGATTAACACTTGCAAAACAAATGGCATCAAATATCCTCTACCAGACATGAGCTGAGGAATTAAGAAACCACCTCTAGTTCAAATTGTTGATCATAGGAAAATGGGGTGAAATCCACCTGTAACCAATTTGTGGCTTGTAGCTCCTAAGAGGAGTGTCTGGAAACCATTTCCAATCCTTCCACCAAGGTTTGTACCCACGAATGCCAACTTTGTGGAGCATATCAGTCAGAATGGTACTCACCAACCCATCAAAGGTGGTGTAATCCTGGTTTTGAAGACTATGTTGGGCCTTAAAAAAATCCCACTACATGATACACATAGTGGGCTAGTGAAAGAGCTGTTGCAAGGTCTGAATGCCCATTTTGCGAAATCTGAGGTATTTGAGCCAAGGTGATTTAGCCAGAGGCTGGCCATTCTGAACAAGAAGGGCAGACCACCAGAGGTTCTGTAGATTGAGCGAAATCCCATCATGAAATCCAGCTCTAGCCCATCGGAGCCAAGGCTTGATAGCCTCCTAGGCACGCCAAATGCTCTTGGCCATAAAAGTTCCAACAATTTAAATAAGATATCTCATAACTAGGAGGGTTTGGAAGCCTATTCCTTTCTAGGTGGGTCTGTGAGCTAGAAATCCAAACTAAATACATTGCCTGAGGAGAAACTTTCAGGCTTCATCTCTGATGAGGGCCCAGATAATCCATTTGACTTAGAGAGCATTTCCTTGCCACTGAGTGGAGAGCAACCCAAGTCCTTCAGAATCTTTAGGGAGGCAAAAAAACTCCCAAGAAACACGATGGAAAACCTTGTAGGTTTCAGAGGAGGCCCATAAAAATCTTGCAACAACTTTTCAAGCCTGTTGTAAGCAGCTTTGGAGGGAGCCCAACTTGAGGAATAGTAAACATGACTAGCTTCCAAGATTTTAGAACAAACTTGGAATTTACCAACCAAATAAAGAGGCTTGGTAATCCAGTAAGCAATATTTTTCTTGACTCTTGAGAGAAAAACCTACCAAAGCTCCTTGGGGGAAGCATGGAAGGCAAAGGGAATGCCCAGAAAATAAAAAATCTCTCCCTGTCTGATCCACTTCCAATTATAGGATTAAATCCATGCAGGGGTGGGTAACATTGACTGCCTGTTGCATAAATTCTTGTGCCATTGGATGGTAGAGTTGGAGGCAAGAAAAAAAGTGTTAAGACAATCAAGGGAATCAGTGATAGATTCTTCTTCCTCCAAGAGAGTGAGAAAGGACATGGGCTAACAGGTACCCAAAGCCTTCAACAAGAAGCACATGCAAAGAAGGGGCAAGATGACACCCTTGACAAATTGAACGAAAAAGACCAAGAGAAGAAGACTAGTGGCCATTAATGGTAATGCAAGCCAAAGCATCAACAAAAAGCATTCGAACAACCTGAATGAAGTTGGGTCCAAACCCCAAGGCTTGCAACATCGCAAGAATGAAATGCCATTCGATGTGATCATAGGCTTTAGAAAAGTCAATTTTAACAAACACAACTTTTTGGTTGGAGCACTAGGCCCACTCCATGCCTTCCCACACAACAATGATATTATCCAAAATAAATTTGGATTTGATGAAATCAGACTACTCTGGGCACACCACCTAAGGCAAGAGATGGCAGATTTTCAGAGCAAAAGCTTTGGAAATGATTTACCTTTTTACCTTTTAATTTAGATTTAGTTTTTAATTTAAATTTAGATTTAATTTGGAATGTAGATTTAATTAAATCTAAAATTATTTGGATTTTATTTAATTTAGGATTAATTTAGTTTATAATTAATTCTAATTTAGATTTAATCTAATTTCGTTTAGATTTAAATTATTAATTTAGACTAATTAGATTCTAGATTAAATGTCATTTTCTTCCTAGTTTAGTTTTTTTATTACATGGCTAATTTTGTTGATTGGTCATTTTTACAGGTTCGCATGTCAGACTTAGAGAGAAACCATAAACACACGTTTGTCGAAGAATGGAGGCTTGAAATTACTAATGAAATTTGGTGTAGGACATTTCTTGGAGACTTGATTCTTTTCAAAACTGATTGTCTTTTAGTATAGCAAACACTTCGTTTGGTGCTTAAAAAGAACATATGTTTTATGTGTTTGGCATGCTTGTGCATGTGTTAAGTGGACCTACTGCTAACACACATTATCCTCTCCCCTAGATTTCATGGTCCTGGGTGCAAGAGAAAAGTGTTAGCGATGCTCAAGTTCTCTTTTTTAGAGGGGCCTTCCTCACAAGAGGGAACAAATATAACATGTTTTTCGCTCAGATCGATATATAAAAGGATAAGACTAAATCATCAAGTCCTCACGGGGGTATTTTCCCTTGTCGTACAATGTCACTCAAAATAGGGTACCTATCGTAAAATGTATAAGAGCCCCTGGTAGAGTGATTAAAGCCTTAAGTGGCTTGTTGGATGCTTGCGAGGAGTTGTGTCCCTAAGTATTCACTAAAGAACCAACTATTTTAGTAGCCCAAAATCCTTCTATTTGCTAGTGTAGGAGGTCAAACCTCTTAAGTCGTCCCACATTTTTGCAATTCAAAGTAGAGATAGAAAACTCCTTGAGATCTTTGGGTCTTTGGGAATTCAAAGTTTGGTGCACCCAAGAAGTGAGTGTCATGGAGGGGAGCTAGTGCCACCAAACTTGTAAGCTATCCACTTTGAATAAGTGTAGCTAGAGAAATCCAACTAGGAACCCAACAAATATTATCTCTATCAGCCTAGGATTTGAGCTTGCAATAAAACAATATTCACAATCAAAATCAAACAAATCATTGTATTTTATGTGTGTGTCTTTCAAACAAACAAGAAATCAAACCTTACACCTGAAAATTGCAACACTTCAAAGCTCTAGACCAAGCAACATTTTCAAACAAAACAATAAAAAATAGGTCAAAATCTTGAGATCCATTTGTAGACAAACTTCTTGTTGTGAATCTTGTTTAAAAACAAAAACTTTCTCCATTCACCTTGCATCCTCATTAATTGCATATCCTTGCATCACATTAGACTATCTTTTTTGGACTTTGAGGCTTAACACTTTGTGGATTTTAGGATAGAACAACTCTCCATACCTTGGTACAAATCATTTCTTCAAAAAAATATTGTCATTTGACCAAGTCACTTTTTAACCATCCTTTGCCATAATTCCCTACTCAGAAGTCTAGTTGGGAAACTCACCTTTTCATTCTTTTCACTTCTCCTAGAAAAAGGCCATTTGACAATCCTAGTTAAAATATTGGTTCACCCTTGGATGGTTAATGATCATATCCTTACATCTTTCAAAAGTGGTTAAGCCCTCAAGTTCAATAAACCTATCCATCACCTCTTAGTCATTTGCATCCTTCATACTACAACATAACATCCAAAATTATCATTATCACTTTTAGTCTTATTTCATACATTAGAAATCTTTTATCATCAAAATACCAAAAAAAATATAGTTGCATTATCTTTAGGCATACCTTATTTCAAAAATTGCAAAAAAATAGTGTTAGTCTCATAATTTCCACCTTCATTTTGAGCAAGTTTTATATGGTTGAAACTAGATTGGAAAATAAATATTGAGCAATGGATCTTTTTCATGACGATGATGATTTTTATAATTACACTAGCACCCTCAACTTGTACAATATCACTAATGATCCTCACAACAATACCAACCTTGAGATTCATGACCATGCCAACTTGGGTTCTACATCCTATAAAATACCAAAGACACAAACACCTTTTTAACAATTCCTTATTAGAGACAAGGATGGAAATGCATTCATAGAAGAAGTAGAGGCTATCACACAAAACCTTGATGTTTCCTCTCTTGTGGATGAAATTTTCATGTTGGACCCCCAACGATAATTAGCCAAGATTTTACATGAAGGAGTTAAACTACCTCAAGGATTTGATGTTAATACCTTATGAGTAGAAACATCACCCAAAAACAACACATAGACAAGCTAAGGACAATATACACCACAACTTAACACTTCCATATCCATTGGAACAACAACCCAAAGTACCACAAGTACCAAAACTTCATCCATCTTTGTGACACATTCTATTTCAAAACCCATGACAAAAACCACACCACAACCATTATTCATAATGCAACCCTTTGGATTGACATTTACTCCCATCATCTTAGGCCATAAGAACATCCACATCTAACATCCTTGGCAGACTGAAGGCAAGAAGGGTTCTCATCCAAGGACCCCAAGCAAACAAAAAAACTATATCACAAGGTCCTCATGTTAATATAAACACCTTACAAGGACAAAATATGAATGCTCCAAAATTTCAAAATACAAAAACTTCACATGGTTATAATCCTTTTCAACAAGGACAAGGATCACAAACAACACAAGCTCTTAACATATCATATGGCTACACATATGGATCCTTTCTTGGCAACCAAAATATACATGGACAACATAGCAAACAAATGCAACATAGCTTAACCACTTCTCACATCCCAAATTACACATCACACATTCATACTCATGGACACAATCAAAATCCATGACATACGGACAATGTTCTAAACCAAAACATGTCATCTCAATAAAACATGGGACCACACAACACAAATATGGGACCTCATAACAATTTTTCAAATAATCCCATAATATATGCCTTGATTTCTCAATTGGCTGCCCTAAAAAAGCAAGTAGAAGGGATACAAGTGTCAAACAAGAAGACGTACTCATCACATGATTTGCATCCTTACTCGTATGCCACTAGCATATGCATGCCTCCTTTCCCTCCTAGGTATATCATCCCTACCTTCACTAATTATAAGGCAAAGAGCAATCCTATCGAGCACATATGAGAATTCACCACTAGTTGTGTGGATGTTGCAGGGTATGTGCAGGATCATGATGGGCCAAAAAGTGGTGATATGTAAGTGATATGATGACTCATGTGGCTAAGGACATTTATTTTACCCAAAATTGATGAAATGAAAAGGGTTTTTAAAGGAGATTCTTAGCATTCCACCAATATAAATTATGTTTTACTTTGAATTTAATAAATAATTATTATTCATTTTCTATTTGAATTACGGGTAAAGTCTTGATCGATAGGCTAATTGAAAAAAATCTATATATTTCAAATGGTATCACATTTTTTGAATTCAAAACATGCATCACATTTTAAGCTTCACATACTATAGGATTAAAAATAAATAAAAAAATTCATGAAGTTTTGACCAAGTTAAGGTGGTCAGACATACAAGATTTTATATTTTTAAAAGTTGTAATAAAAAAATTATAACTAATTATTTACTTGGAAATTTTTTTTAAAAAAATATGCATCACATCGGGATATGAGTCCTCTACTTATATCTAAAATATTATTAAAAAATATTATCATTTTATTGTGGTTAAGGTGGTCAGACAGACACCTACTTCTTATTTTTCCCTAAAATTTAAGTACTAATGCATTGAAATTTAAAATTTCACCAAATAATTTTTTTTTATATAAAAATAAACCTAGTAGTTTAGAAACTACATTAAATTTTCTATAGATTCTATTCTTCTATATTTTTGAAATAATATATATAACTTATTCAAATTTTTATGTCAAGTTGCTTAACTCTGATTTTTCTAAATTTTATTGCCACTTAAGGGCCTATTTTTTCCATGATGATCTTGCACATACCCTACATATGATCACTCCTACCTTTTGAGACTCTTCCCTCAAAGTCTTATGGGGATGACACTTGAATGGTTTGCACTGATACCTAAAGGGTCTATAAAGTCATGGGATGACCTCGCCAATAAATTCATGGATAATTATGCTTATAACATTGAAAAGATGTCACAATTGCTACCTTATGCCACTTGACATAAGATGAAGGAGAGCACTTTATTACTTTCTTCCAAAGATGGCATAGTATGGCAAGTCGATGTCCTGTCGAGATTCCTAAAACTTAAAAAAGTGGCATGTTCATAGAAAACCTCAAGCCAAAGTTGAAACTCCCTCTACAAGTACATTGTTGTGCCACATTTGTAGACTTATTTGAGAAAGGCATGAAACTCGAAAAATTCCTAATCACCCAAGGTGAAATTACATATGGAAAAAAACACACACAACCAACAGACCTCGACAAAAGCAATTTTTGGTCTCGTAATAAGAATGTAACAAACAATGGTCATAGATGCAAAAGTTGTGAGAAAAACAAGTCTCACATTGTCTCTCAAAGCACCCAACATGAAGAATAACACATTATCTATTTACAACCAAGTAGCTAATGTGATACAAAATAATCAAGAACGGGGACCCCCAAGATAACCAAAGCAATACACATGAAGACAATACACTCCTTTACCAAAACCAATTGAATATGTCTTGAAGAAGTTAGTACAATCAAATGTTATACAACTTCAAGATCCCAAACTATATGACCCCAAACAATTAAAACCATCTTGGTGGGATGAATGGAGGCACCTTCAAATTTTGCAAATTTGAAGTGCCCATATTGAAAAGTTTGTCTTTGCACTCTCAGAAGTGCACCTGAAAAATCTACCTAATTAACGTACTTTGGAAGGTCATAACTTGGAGCCTATTGATTTTTGTGCAAAAACCCTTGGTAGACACACTCATGTGACATATGTTAACATGTATGTTAGTTTTCAAGCCCTTGTGATGAGTTTTGACAATGTTTTGAAAAGCAAGGCTTGACGGTATTGGCACTATTTTACTGTTTGAGAATTTTTAATTTTGTGAAGTGACGACCTGTTCAAGTGAATATTTCACAACTGGATGACTTTCAAGACAAATGGATCATTTCTCTCCATTCTCCCCACACTCATATACTACCCTGTCAAACTTCATAGCCTCGAGAGCTGATTTGATATTTTTTTGAGATCAAAAGAAAATACAATTTGTTCAGTTTTTACATCTTTATTTCTGACAATGTGTCAAGGTGGTCAACTTTGACCCCTAATATCTCGTGAAGAATGATGATTCAAGAAGAGCCCTCTTGTACATGTGCTTAGTGTACCTAAATTCTTTTGTGTTTTCATTGGAAGCCTCCCAAGAGATGGTTTGATATTTTTCGAAGTGGTGACCTGCTGAACCATAATTGGTTTTGAACAGGTGCAATTGCAAAAGTGTTTGACTAAGCAAATTTGATGATGAATATCTTGCACCTCAAAAAAAAATTTCTAAGCCACTTGTTGCAATTCATTCTCAGGTTAAATTTCTACATGCCTACGTTTTCATGGTTCTGGGAGGTCGTTTGACTAATTTTCTAGGACAATTCCAGAGTCCACCTAGCTTGTTTTGACCATTATGCAAGTGTGCCTGAAAACAATTTTTAATCACAACCTACTTCATTTTTGCATGCCAGGAGCATTCAGAAGTAGTGTCAAGTCAATTGAGGCTGAAACTTGTTTGAAAATGATTTTTTTTTGTTCGAGCCCACTGTTGGTTCTCAAAAATGCAGGTTTTAACCATAAGAGTTTGCCAAGATCTTACAACATTTTTGGCCAACGTACGAGGACAATTACACAATTGAACCTTCTACTCTTTAGGTTATGCTAGACCAAGGTGGGTGAACCTATATAAAACATGCAGATTTCAACTGGATTTCCTATTAAATAGTCTATCCACAATGGAAAATGGGAATGGATAAACCAAAAGATACTACAACTATTCCTACTACACAAATGAAAGTTTTAGAATATATTTTATAATGAATTTTGTATTATGAGAAATGGCAGATCAGTGCCTTCTATCTATTGGGCAATGGAGTCAAAAAATATTACTAATTACATACATACCTTCCTTTCTAACAAAATTCATGTTGTTAAACACTCTAAGGGATAAAGCTCTAATGACTGGCATAAATGGTGATGAAATATTTTCTTACCTAGCTCTCCTTCAACAATCCAAAGGGAATCTCACAAACATAATGACTTACTCAGAGGGATTTAATTTTTCCTTGCAGACACCAGTAAAATAAAATCACACAAAGTAAAGAAATAAACTATGATGAATCAAAACATAATTGATATTTAGACTCAAATGATCTAGAGATTTTAAATTGCGGAGAACCAAGAAAAATATTAGTTATGACATCACAACAATGAAATAATCAGAAAGGAATTCAGTCAAAGAAAATCATCTCCATTGCACTGTTTCTAGAAGGTTTTTTACATTAATTCATTCCCAATTTCTTTTTTGAGAAAAGTCTCTCAGTACTCTCGAACCGAACCCCTGCGACTAGTTTTTTTCAAATAGTTATATCGCAAATTTCAAAATTCATGACTCTTCATTTTACCCACCACAACTGTTCCACATTCTGATAAAAATGAAATATTCAAATTAGTTGCCTTATCGGCAATATAAATATTTCTTACATGAGTTTCGCTTCAATTTTTCCTTATAACTTGACCATTGCGTTCACCATGGCTTTTATTACCTTTATTGCCTTAGCATAGTCAACCTGTTGACTGACCGCGGTATCACGGTGAGACTGTCACGATTTTCCTTTTAATGCTTACTGCCTTACCACAGTCTTTATCATGAATTCTTGCAATTCTACAACAACTATTTACTAACTGTCACCTCGCTGCCTCGGTCTGCTTCCTAACTATCAGTAGTATGGCGGTAACTATCTTCACTACTGTCTACCACTCATGACTTTTCTCCTGACCCAACATTTTTTGTCTCCCTCGCCATCTACCACACCACTGCGGTCTATGAGATGACTGCCAGTGGTAGCGCGGTAAGCATCTCCTGCTACACTAACTAGTATCTCCTTTGTCTGTTGACTACCATTGTGCAACCGCGGTCTGTGAGATGGCCCCCTACGATTCTGCGGTAACTGGTTGTTGGCCACTAACCATCAAACTCTGTTGCTTCCCTTGACCACCACAGAAATTGCATTCTATGGTTTAACTGCACGTGATACTGTGGTATGTCCTCTAACTGCTCACATGCCAGTGACTTATCGCCACTGCGACACCATGGTCAATGAACTGACTGTGCACGGTGTGGCAATAAATAGTTCATGCCTATTCCATTAGCTGCTACTGCCATACCGCGAGCCCATTGTGGGAGGCCATGGTAAGGTGGTAAAACCATGCCAGGAAATGAATATGACTGTGGTGAAAATATAAGTCAACTATGGCCCTTTTTTAAATGGCAATAAAGTGTATTTAAACATTATGGATGGGAAAAATTGAATTTATTATGGAAAGGATAGCAAATGAATGGGCTCAAATGGGGAAAGAACTTAGAATTTTTGGTTCTAACACTGGCTCCTATTGGGGATGAGTGGTTTAAAAAATCATTGCAAGAATCCAACGTACAACTGGGAGAGCAAACCAAGATATGAATGGTCCAGAAAATGAAGGCAATGGAGGATAGAGGGAATGAAAAAAGTGGAGAAGATGGAAGATGGAAAGAGGAGCATGAAGAATGGAAGGAATAATGACCCTAATCTACTGTACATGAAAGAAAGCAACGCTTTCAAAAAAGGGAATTCCTGAGAATGTCCATGTACTGGAAAACCTAGACCCGTCAAAATTTCCTAAACTACTGTGCATGGAAAGAATATTTAAAGAGGGTAAGTCAAGATTTTTCCATGCACTGGAAATCCTTACCCTCTATTGATCCTCAAGAGAAAAAAATATTCAGGAACTGTCCATGTACAGACAACTCCTACTCCTCTCCAGACATATTCTATAGGAAATAGGAGTCTTCACCTCCTTTACCAATTATCACAAAAGGGCCAAGCCATAAAGCTTCAAACTTTCCATGTTTCCCCTTCTCTTGACACCGAGCATTCCACATCAACACCAAATCATCTTCTTCAAACTTTCTCTCCTTGGCCTTTTTATCAAAAAGGTACATTTGTGACTGCATTTTCACATTCTGCTTCTGAGCAACTCTTCTCACTTCATCAAGCTCTGAAGTTGCTCCATTCTTTCCTCCATTGGGTTAGAAATATCCATATCTTCTTGCAAAATAAAGTTATATACTGGAAAGAGATTTTGCAATGGCATCCTAGCCTGTGTCCTATATACCAACTCAAATGGAGATTTTCCAATTTCCCTTTTCACTATATTCCTATCTGCCCATACAATAAATATTAACTTCGAATCCCATGCCTTTTTTTTTGTATGCAACATCCTCCTTACTATCTTGAAAAGATTTTTGTTACTTGACTCTACCTGGCCATTTGCTTGTTGATGGTATGGGGTACAAGAAGAAATATTAATGCCATACATTTTACAAAAATCTCTAAACTCATCAGATCTAAAACACATCCCATTATCTGTGATCAATCTGATTGGGGTGCCAAATCTAGTTATAACATTCTCCATCAAAAAATTCATCACTACTTTTCTTGTTGCTTGCTTAGTTGGCACAACCTCCATCCACTTAGTAAAATAATCTATGGCCACTATTATCCACCTATGTCCTCCACTTGATCTTTCCTGTATTTCTCCAACGAAATCAACTCCCCATTGGTGAAAAGGTGCTTCTACCTGCAAAGGTCTAAGTGGCAATGCTCCCTGATACTTCAACTTTCCTAAAAAAAATTCGATGAGCCTCACACTTCCTCACAGATGCAAAAGAATCATTAAATACCCTAGGCCAATAATAACCAGCCCTGAGAATCTTATGTGCAGTAATCTTACAAAAATAATGGCCTCCAAATAACCCTTCATGCATTTCTCTCAAAACATATTTTTCCTAGGATTCATCTAGAAACAACAACAATATACCATCCCTATTCTTCAAGAATAGGTCCCCTTCTAAGAAAACATATTTAGAAACCTACAACTTCAAAGTTCTCCTTTGATTATCATGTAGCCCTTCAGGGCACTTCATGTATTTCAGATAATCCATCACATTTGTATAGCATGGAGTATGCTCAATACTTTCTATGACCTGTTCCTTACCTTCCACACTGCAAATTTGGTTTTCCTCAATATTTGCTTTTTCCACTAGCCTGGCCAGACCTTGACCTCTTACCAATTTGGTAATCTGAATATTCATATCGAACTCTTGGATTTTATTAATCCATCTACATCTCTTCCCTATCACTTTTGTCTTCACCAGGATATCCTTCACAGCTGCATGTTGGACATAAGCAATTACCTCAGCTTCAACAAGGTAAGGTCTGAAAGCCTTTGTTGCTTTGACTAGTGCATAAGCCTATTTTTCCACAATATCATACTTCAACTCTGACCCCTACAAAGACTTACTGAAGAAAGAAACAGGTTGCTCATGACCTTCATCATTTTTCTATAACATAATAACAGTTATGGTGTGAAATGAAGCAAAAGAAAATATCTGAAATGATTTACTAAAATCAGGGGATTTTAAGATAGGGGCTTCTTTGATAGCTCTTTTTATAGATATGAAGTCATCCATAGCTTCAATAGTCCAGTCCAACCTTTCTCATTTTTTCAACATCTTAGATATAGGTTTAACAATCTCAACAAAATTGGACACAAACCTCCTAACTAAATTAATTTGGCCAAAGAATTATTGGATTACTTTGACAATTTTGGGAATGAGAATTTTATCTATGGCATCTACTCTTTCAGGGTCTATTCTAATCCCATCTCTTGACACAATATGCCCCAAAATTTTACCCTCTATGATAGAAAATGACATTTTTTAGGATTAATACTAATACCATATTCCAAATCTTTGATGAAAATCTTCTCCAAGTCCCCAACATGATTCTCTACCTTTTTGGAATAAGCATTAATATCATCTTGATATAATACAATTATAACATTGATCAGATCTGCAAATTCCACATCCATGATCCTTTGAAAGGTAGCTCCTGCATTTGTGAGACCAAATGGCATTCTTATATAGACATACATTCCCCATGGTGTAGTGAATGTTGTCTTGTACTGCTCAAATTCCTTGACTTTGACCTAGTTATATCCGAAAAATCCATCCTTCATTGACAATAGCTCACACCCTATCACTTTGTGCAATATTGCCTCCATATTTGGAAGAGGATAATTATCTTTTAGGGAAGCAACATTCAGATTTCTAAAATCTACACACAGTCTTATGTCCACATTTTTATTTTTGACTGGAACCAAATTTGAGACCCATGTAGAATGCCTAATAGGTTTTATGATACCTCCATCTCTGAGCTTTGCTAGCCCCTCTTGCATCTTGGGTTCCAGGGTTGGTTTGATAGGCCTCTGCTTCTATCTGAATGGCTTTGTGTCTGGCTTAAGTGGAATCTCATGCTGAAAAATATCTTCTCTATATGCCTTCAAATCCTCATAAGACCAAGCAAACACATGCTTGTATTATCTCAAGAACATAATCAACATTCTCCTGATAGTTGGGCTTATTTTCTTCCCAATATATACCCTTTTTGGCGCTAATTCGGTTCCCAAATTTATTTCTTCAATATATTATTTCTTAACAGGTTCTAGCTTCATGAGAGAATGATCACTCCCATCATACACTCTCTCCATTGCCACAAGCCCTTTGGGAAGCTTGTTAGTTTTAAGCTACAAAACTTCCTTCCCAAATACAGTTTGTTTCCCATCCACTTCTTCCACAAAAGCATTGAAATCTATCTCTTGTGCCTCATACTGATCTATACAATGAAGAAATTTCAAAAGTTTAGTATCATCATTAAAAAAATTCCAACTATATATGTTGTTAGGGACTACTCGTCTTGTTTTAAATTCAACATGAGACACTCCTGTCAAAGTGATATCATTTCTCTTTAAGGCTGCATTAGCCAAAAAGTCAACCATTAAATTTTTAGATCTATCTATCCAATTAATTGAAAATGCATCAAATTGTTCCACTATATCCCAAACAACATTTCTATATTGTTTCAGCCTCTTATTCTTTGCAGCATACTTCAATCTAACTTGTGACACAACTAGCTCAAAATCTCCCAAAACCCAACAACTTAATCTTATGCTTGACAACCATGTTCAAACCAATCAACAAGGCTTCATACTCTACCACATTATTTGTACATTCAAAAGCCAAAAAAAATGAACATTTAAATGTTGTATCTTCAGGTGATATGAAAACTATCCCAAATCCCTTACCTTCTTGGTTGCAAGCCCCATCAAAATATATTTTCCATACACCTTACTAATTTCTAGAAACAAGTCTATCAATTGGGTCAGTATTCATTAATTCTGGTTGAGATAATTCTACTCTAAAAATCCCTAAATCCACATCACAAAAGAAATTATATTGTTCTTGAGGAACACACTCAATTATTTGATTCACCCTTGGTTCTCTATGCAATTTTACCTCTTCACTACTAATGGGTATTGTGGCATATGATAAGTCAAACTACACATTACCTCTATCTGTTGCAGTCCATTGTCTTGATAAATGCATTCCAAACTGAGGAGGTGTATCAATCACAATTATATCAATATTATAGGTTTCCTATGGGTAGGCTACTAATTTTACTTCTACATCCTTCATAATCCCCACTACTGGGATAGGCCTACTATCCATGGCATAACATTTATCATCCTCAATATCTATCCACATACCAAGTTGTTTCATTACCCCTACTAGAATAATATTCATAGAAGCGCTTGAATCTATTATACAATTTCTTACCAATTTACCATTTATGAGTAGGGTAGTAAAAAATGGATCAATTTGTGATGTATTCATCAATGCATCATTTAGGCCAACTTCTGAAACTTTTATCTTTCCTTTCTTATCAACAATTTCAAGACTCTTATTTTGTTCAAAATTTACAATTTGATTCCTCCCACCAAACATTAATTGGATAGCACTTTCCCTATACTCTTTAATCTTCATCATTTCAAGAAATGGGACAAATATTTTTACCTAGGATAAAGCTTGCAAAAAATCAAAAGATGCACCTTCAACTCTTATCAACTTCTTTTGCTCTGTTGGTTCACCTTTGCTCTCCTCTTTCTCCCTTTTCAATGTCTCATCTATCTTTTGTTTGTCTTTGGCAACATACTTCTATTCTTTTTTATTAGGGCGCTCATCATTTGCCTATTTTGATATTTCATGGAATATATTTTTATCTTTCAAGAATATTCCTCTTGGAACACCTTCATTCTGATTTACTATTCTATTCATCAGCCAATACTTTATTTTAGCCAACTCAACTGCTGCAATATCCAATAGTCAATCTTCTAATTTATTCGTCAGTTGGTCTCCTCATACTTCCCCTATTAGTCTGATATGATGTAGCCGAAGGACTTTGTTCATCATCACTTTTTTCATAGTTAGAAAAAATTTGTTGTTCTGCCATGTGAACATTATATTTTAGATGATCCACATCATATTCATATCCTCCTTCTTCTAAAGATGAATACCCCTGCTCTGTCGAGTGAAGAATTGAGAAGTCAAATAGATATTATTGTCTTCTTCATTATTATTTTCTGCAATGTATTTTCCTGACATTGATTGAGCTACAACACAATGTTTTGAAGAATGTGGAAAATCACAAACTGAACACCAAGGACTATTATCAACCATGTATGTCCCTCTTTACTTCAAAGGGTTAGGTGTCTCTTTATTTCTTGGTGCATCCATCACTGGCTTTCCATTTCTCCAATTTGTATTATAAGGCATGCCATGTAGTCTTGGCCTTTCATTCCTATATGTGCTTTCTTGTTTATTTGGAGGGGAATATTGGGGAACCCTAGGGTTATACCTCTTGGCCATCATCCCTTCAACCTTCCTATTATTTTCAATAGTAAGCACTATCTTTTGAGCTTCAACCAAATTTATAGGACCTTTGTTCCTAAGCTCATATCTTGTCTTAGGATCAAAAGATTTTAAATAAATGCTTAATGCAGCAGTGTCAGCCAATTTAGATCCAGGAGGTATCTTATTATGAAATTTAGAAAATCTCTGGTTGAAATCATAAGATGACTTGTTTTGATGCTTCTGAATAGTCACCAATTCATGCAATGCAAATTCTGGTGCATATTGATTCTCATACTGCTCAAAAAATTGTTCATAAAACACATGAATAGAATTAATAGAAGCTGTTGGTAGAATATTGAACCAATCTCTGACATCTTCAATTAGTGACATCATAAACAACCTCATCTACTACATATCCAAATCTTGCAAAAAAGCATTAAAACTCCTTAAATGTCCTTCAGCTACAATTGCACTACTTCCTATGAATTTTGGGACAAGACTTCTCCAACTGTTGTCCATAGGATAAGGACATATTTGAAATCCAGCCAAGTCAAACTACCTAATCATGGTTGCATATTATGGAGGAGGATTCTGGTAATACTGACGCTGGTGCAATGGATTATTATTTGTCACATATTGTTGACCTTGTGGAGGTACATGCTACTGATAAGGAGGTGGTTGTACACCTTGATGTTGTGGTGGAGCATTTTGATGTCTATTTGTCTGACTTTGATGGACCTATGGGGCTTTTGATGGGCCTTCATCATTGTTCCCTTACCTATGAGGTGGTACATATTTTTGTAAATTAGCCATTTGAGTATTGATATGAACATTTCTTAATTTCAACTCTTCAAGTTCTTTGATTGCTTGGAGCCTCTGCTCATATTTTATTCTTGTTTTCTCCACTTCTTGCCTCTCATATTCTAGTCTTGCATTTATTTCATCTCTAGCCATATGTTCATAGTTCTCCTCAGAGGCTGCTTCATAGCCAAGTCCATCCTGATTCTCTTCAAGAAATGTCATTTTCTTATCATATTCATGTTGTCTTATTTCTCTTTCAACTTCACATTCAGCCATGAAATCCTTAACTTTCTCAAGGTCTGGATTATAAAAGGGATTCCTCTATTCCTCAGGAGTATGAGGTTCCATGGAAGGGTTGTCTTCATTTTCTAGTGTACCATATGAATTGTGTGTCTCTAGTAATGCCTTTGATGTTTTATTTTTGTTTGATGGTCCCGTGTCATCAATCACCTTCTTACCTTTATCATTCTTCACTGTCCACTTATTTTTTCCATTAGGACCATCACCATCTTTGTATAAAGACCTTCTTCCTTGTATTTTGGGAGCAATTGTGATGGTCTGAACTCTAGGAAGATTCCTTTTAGATATATACTTCACCTTATCAGTTTCAATGCACTTGTTCATTTAGAGTCGCCACTCACTTTCCAAAAGTGAGAAAATATGCAATTCCTTATTCCTAGTGGAGTATTCTAAAAAATATTGACTCTATGACAAAGGATTATTTGAGATTATGGTCCCCAACAGAGTCGCCAAATTGTTGGTTCTCAAAATTGCAAGTTTTGACCATAAGAGTTTTCCAAGCTCTTACAACACTTTTGGCCAATGTACAAGGCCAATTACACAATTGAACCTTCTACTCTTTAGGTTCTGCTAGACCAAGGTGGGTGAACCTATATAAAACATGCAGATTTGAACTCGATTTCCTGTTAAATAGTCTATCCACAATGGAAAATGGGAATGGATAAAGCAAAAGATACTACAACTACTCCTACTACACAAATGAAAGGTTTAGAATATATTTTATAATGAATTTTGTATAATGGGAAATGAGAGATCAGTGCCTTCTATCTATTGGGAAATGGAGTAAAAAAATATTGCTAATTACATACATACCTTCCTTTCTAACAAAATTCATGTTGTTAAACACTCTAAGGGATGAAGCTCTAATGACTGACATGTAACTTCATCAATTTATGACTGGCATAAATGGTGATGAAATATTTTATTACCTATCTCTCCTTCAAAAATCCAAAGGGAATCTCACAAACATAATTAATTACTCATAGGGATTTAATTTTGCCTTGCAGACACCAATAAAATAAAATCACACAAAGTAAAGAAATTTGATAAATCAAAACATACTTGATATTTAGACTCAAATGATTGAGATATTTCAAATTGGGGAGAACCAAGAAAAATATTAGTTATGACATCACAACAAAAAAATAATAAGAAAGGAATTCGGTCAAAGAAAATCATCTCCATTGCACTATTTCCAAAAGGTTTTTTACATTAATTCATTCCTAGTTGATTTTTTGAGAAAAGTCTCTCACTGCTCTCGAATCGAACCCCTGTGACTGGTTTTTTGCAAATAGTTATACCATTAATTTTAAAAGTCATGACTCTTCATTTTACCTACCGCAACCATTCCACATTTTGATAAAAATGAAATATTCAAATAAGTTTCCTTATCATCAACTTAAATATTTCTTACATGAGTTTCGCTTCAATTTTTCCTTATAACCCGACCACTACATTCACCATGGCTTTTATTACCTTTACCACCTTACCACAGTCAACCTATTGACTGGCCATGGTCTTCCTTTTAATGCTTACCACCATACTGCAGTCTTCATCATGACTCCCTGTGGTTCTGTAACAACTATTTACTGACCATCACCTCGTTGCCTTGGTTTGCTTCCTAACTGTCAGTAGCATGGTGGTAACTATCTTCACTGCTGCCTATCGCTCATGGTTCTTCTCCCAAACTAACATTTACTATCTCCCTCACCATCTACCATAGCACCACAGTCTATGAGATGACCGCCAGTGGTAGCGTGGTATCTCCTCTGTTTGCTGACTGTCACTGCACCACCGTAGTCTATGAGATGGCCCCCTACGGTTCTATGGTAACCGGTTGTTGGCTCCTAACTGTCAACCTTCATCACTTCCCCTTGACCACCACAATCACTATGGTCTATGGTTTAACCATGCACAATACTACGTATGTCCTCTGACTACTCACACGCTGGTGACTTACTGCCACCGCGACACCGCGGTCAATGAATTGACCATGTGCAGTATGGCAGTAAACATTTCATGCCTGCTCCATTAGCTGATACCACCATACCACGACCCCATTATGGGAGGCCACAGTAAGGCAGTAAAACCATGCCAGGAAATGAATATGACCACGGTGAAAATATAAGTCAACTATGGCCCTTTTTTAAATGGCGGTAAAGTCTATTTAATCATTATGGATGGGAAAAATTGAATTTATTATGGAAAAGATAACAAATGAACGGCTCAAATGGGAAAAGAAATTAGAATTTTTGGTTCTAACACCCACAAAGGGACCTGACATATGCTCATATTCATAATGATAAAAGTGGTAAGCTTCATGTTGTTGGTCACACTTCTCTCAAGGATTTATATATATGTTCAAACAATGATGCAATGTTTTCAATTGAAGAAAACATGTTTCAAACTGAGGTTACTTCTCATGATGATGAGGGAAATATTGTTAGATATCTAGGTGATGTGGTATGTATTCTTGAAACTACATTCATCAAAATTCAAATACACCATAATACCAATTTAGTGCAAATGCATTGAGTAACAAATTGTTGTAAAAGGCTTAACAAGGAGGAATGGTCAAGTTAGTCAAGTGAATATTTGAATTCATGTAGTCAATTGTATTTTCTTGTCAAAGTAAATGTGGTGGGGATGACTACCACCTATGCATCAAGGAATCATAAATTATTGACATCCTTGAAATTAAATATTATTGTGATGAAGGAAGCTACAGAGGTTTTAGAGGACCAAACTCTTGGATGCTTGAACTTTGACATTAAACATCTGATTCTTATGGGTGATCATACACAACTTAAGCCATATGTGGCATCATCAAGGCTTGTTGAGAAACACAACCTGGATGTTTCAATGATTGAGAAGCCTATTAAAGGTGAAATAGAATACAAAATGTTGTTGGTGCAATAGGTGTGGTTGTCATGATCATGATTACAAACCAAGCATATGCTCAATATGTTTGTATTTGATGCCTATCGATTGGGTGAGATGAGTACATGATTGCTCTGCACAAGGACAATTTGTGCCTACAGTGACAATTATGATTCATCAATTGGAAAAATTTCTTGTTGCCATTGACTTGAAGGAAATATTAAAGCTATATAGGGGACACATGGAGGTTAGACAAATTCACCTTCATAGAAATTTCTTTTGCTAGATAATTACAAAGGAATAATCCAAATATTGAGGGCAACACATCTCGTGAGGACATCAACTGTATTGTATGGTGATGGCTAAAAGGGATTCAAGAATGAGTAAACACATCCAAAAGGATCGAACAATAGTCAAATTGTGGTGTAGAAATCAGAAAGGTCTATGAAAGAATGATGGTGCCATCACACCAGCTAAGGGAAGCCCGAGCTTATAGTGAAAATGTATCAAAATTATTTGAGGAAAACATGAACGATCCAGCAAAGCAGTTGGGAAATGGAAAATGTTTCACAATTTTACCAGTGAGATGATGATTCCAAAGTGTGATGTAATATACCTTGAGGAAGTTTGAAAAAATTTTGGTGAAGCACTGGCTGCATTAAAATTTGAATTGTGCAGAGTCTAAGAATCAAGGGGATGGTGTAATTTTTGTAAGGAAATTTTTAGCCCAGTGATTAGCTCACATCCAAAGAAACCCCAAGGTTGTATAGAGAGCACAAAAATTTACCTTAAAGAGACTTGAGAGCCTTATGTATAGCGTGTTAGCATACAGACAAGGAAATGTTGTTGCAAATAAGAAGTCATCATGCCAGCAGAAGGGAGTCCATTGGGTGTTATAGTGGAAATTTTTGCATAGCTACAAGGATCTACCACAAGACACATCCTTGTCTAAAGGCGCCTGATGCTCGGGAAAATCCAATGCATGTTTATGTGGCATAGAGGAAGTTTGGTTTGCAATGAAAATGTATCAAAATTGTTTGAGGAAATTTTTTCTTACCACCATTATGAAACATAGAACCAACATGGAGGAAACATTAGGGCATACACAGAAAGATCAATGACTAAGAAAAGAAGGAACCACGCGGAGTAATCACGCAGATCATCTGGGGCAAAGGGTGACGTCAACCGATATGTAGCGTGGTGCACCAAATTTTTTCACATGGACGGTGGTCCTGACATAAGTCTTCATGGAGTGGGTGAAGTTTTGTTTTTGATAAAAGGGGCCCGATAATAATATTTCAAAGCCTTTCATTTTAAAGAATGATATGAATATTGAATATTGCCCGATAAAAGGTTTTTAAATGGTTAAGTGTGCTGAGGAAAGTAAGTGGTGGGTCCTAGGAAGAATTCTGAAGGATTTTATTTTATTTAGTGAGCAAAGTTTTAAAGTGTAAGGTGAAATAAAATGTGCATCAAACAAAGAACTCATGGGCAAAGTTTTTATAAAAAATGCCCGACAACATAAGATTTTTTTAAATCTTCACCAAGAGTTTAAAGTGAAGTAAAATATGAAGGAGGTGCAGGCATTTTCAAATTCATATAAGCAATGGGTAATAAATTTTATTTTGTTAGATGATGTGAATTAAAAATTCACTATTGTAAAAGGGTTTCTTTGCTGGAGAATGAAAGTGAAGTGTAGCTACAACATGTAAAGGTAGAGTAAAAAAATTTTCACAAGAGGAGCTATCTTTCAACTATGGGGTAACATGGTGAAGGTTTTTCACAAGAAGAAGAGTTTTGTGTTGGAAGTGAGGAAGGAAAAAATAGAAGAAGATTCCAAATTTTTTTCCAGTTACAAATCAACAGGAGAATTGCTACCAGGTGTCTTCTTCAGTTTTGTTTTAGGGTTGCTTCTTCTCCTTTATCTTCTATTTTTATTTCTCATTAGAGAGGTTTTATTTTTGGGTCTATGGATGATCTAGGTAGGATTTAACTCAATTTTGAAGCATGTTGTAAAGGATGTCAATGAATAGAACAATACATTGTCTTATTTAGGGGTTATATGTAACAGTCTTAAATTAGTTTTATAGAAATTATTGATATCAAAACAAATTTTAGTTTTGAGACAAATACACTTCTTTGTATCTTCTTTGAAAATTATGAATTAAAATATCAAGGGTCTTTTCATTTGTCTTCAATGGTTAATTTGAATGTATGATTCTATTTTTTCTTTAACTAAAAGAGTTAATTAATGCTTGAAGGGAGTCATATATTTGTAAAGGGTTGCATAGGATTTTGATAAGAAGTTATGTCTCAAGAATTGTAAGTTCTCATAATGTAAAGAATTATAATCATAGTCTGCATATTTCTAGATTCATTAATTTATATATTACTGGTTGTTGCATATTTGACTCCAATTACCCAATTGATGAAGCATTGGTCCATTTGTGGACAATAATGAAGCTATTGAGTTGATAATACTCTAGATTGGGGATTCAAAAATGAGAATAAAATTATAAATCATTAAATATTTCAACTATGATGTATGTTCTTAAAGTATCATTCAATTTCTAGCATTAGGTGATTATTTTCTCAAAGGTTTGTCAAGCCTTCAATGAATATTATCTATTTACACTTAGTAGGAATAGATTTGTGTGTTGAAGTGTTCTTGAGGAATAAAATATCATATGAACACAATGATGAACACCCTCCTTGTTCCCATAGAGCCTAAAGAGTAGGGGTAAGAGCTTGAAAAATATACCTGTTAGTTGGCCACAAGCCTTGGTAATTCTTGAATATAAGGACTGACGATCCTTTAGGGAATTTGAAGGATCTGCTGAAAAAAAAAAAAGACCGGTGACTTTGCTGGGGAGAAATTGGAATCTCCAAGTGTAGACTGTCCTATTACAGTGTCATACTATTTTCTAATCTGAATTTGGCTCAAATATTGAAAGAATTCAAATTTGGAGAAAGAAATTGTTGCAGTGAACCTGAAAGTTTCATGATTTGTGATGCTATGTTGGTGAAAGGAATTCAAAAGGAGATTTATCTTTGAAAGAGATTCATATTGTTGAAGTTCAGTCCTTTATGGAGAGAGGTAGAGACTCTATCAAAAGGACTTGATAAAAATGTGAATGAAGTTTCAAATCTATAAATATTTTTAGTTAGGAAGAAGAATTTGTAACAAATGCAACATGTCCAGGTATTCTTCACTTTTGGTTTTCAATTTTTTTTTGTGTGGAAACCATATTTGAAGTCCTAAAAAATAATTGTTTCTCTATTGAGTGAATTAGCATTGAGAAAGGGAAATGATAGTAATATTGGGTTTGCATACTTCTAACCTATAATTTGCAGCCTATGTATTATGTTGGAGAAGTATGCTTGTTTTTTAAAAATGCCCACTTGATAGATCTTAGGTGTAGATGCATTTGAATTATGCATTGTGGTATTGTAAGGCCATGATGAAAGCTAGAAATAGGGAAGTGAATGATCAACTGTAGAGTTTATGTTTGAAGTTAAAAGAGGTATGCACCAATATGTGCATCCTAGTATGATTCCTAGTGCAACCATGGTTTGTGATCAGCCCCAACTAGATTGTCAAAGAAATTGCAGCACTGAAAGGTACAGAGCCATCAATTTTAGTGGTATTAGTGGTTACCCAAATGTCATTCCAGCTAAAGTCAGAGATAAATTTCTAAAATTCATTGGTGATAAGTCTGAATCAACAAACAAACATCTGCAAGAATTCAACAATGTGATGGATGACTATGAGGTAGATCATAAGGATTTGATCATGAGGCTATTTGTTTAGTGCTTAAGAGGAGATACAAGAGATTGGTTCTCTTATTCACCAATATTTTCTATATATTCTTGGGAGGAGTTTAAAGTAGTGTTCATGGAGCAGTTTGGTGAAAGGATTGATCCAGTCTCAATAAGACAAAGGTTTATGAACATGGAGAAAGGAAAAGATGAGTTAGTCCCTTCTTTTAATCTCAAATTTTCAAAGATCATAAGAGAGATCCCTTAAAGAATAAGACCAAATGATGTTGAATGTTTGGTCGTGTACTTAGGTTCATTTGATAAAAAGATGATTTATGTATTAAGAGATAAAGAACCTATGACATTGCACCAAGCATATCAAATTGCCATAAATATTGAGAACAATCTGAAATATTCAATGACGAAAGGATATAAGGTTGTGAGTGTTGGTTATCCTAGTACACCTCATGCAAATAAAATTCATTGATCAAATAATAGAAATGTTTGTCAGGATGGTAATGCCTCTACTATTCCGATATCTCCATCATCATGACATGCAGATCATAGTGAGCTCCAAGTTGAATGTAAATGAAATTTGGGAAATGTTGATCAAACTTCTTTTGTTCAAGGATTGTCTAAAATGGAAAGACACAAAAGTGAATCACCACATGATTTTTTCTCGAGGTTTTTGGATGCCTTATTGAAAGTCCCCATAAATTTTAGACCTGAGGATTCAACATACATTGATTTGTTTTGTGAAATCTATGATTATGGGATGAGTACCTTGTCGAAGGAGTTGAAGCCTCATAGCTTGGACTAGGCACTTGATTATATAAATATTGTTGAAGGAGCCCAAAATAATTATGTACAAAATGTGGTGTCTCAAAATGAAGATGGAAATTATCTTATTGAGAAGTATCAAAACATGATACACAAAAATGAAAAAATTGTATCAAAAAATGAAGATCCATGTTGCATGGATGAGGATATTGATTGTAATCAGCTCACAATCAACAGATGCGTAGATATGTACAAAAATGATGAAGATGAACATACATGGTATGATGATAGAATAGATATGCTTGAAAGTCCTTGTAATATCTTGGGTGATGAAGAAGTAAGAGAGATGAAAGATTTTATTCCATGTCATGTTTTGATCAGTGAAAATAATGCAAGTGTTGATGGCATCTCATAACAAATCAGTGATCAATACATTGAAGATAAAATTTCAAGCACTCACTTAGAAGAATTTGAGCATGGTTTATGCAGTGAAGAGTCTTTTTGTGATGAGGATTTTAATGACAACCAAATCGATTTCTCTTTTGAGGATTATGAATTCTCTTATAAGGATGATCTAGAGGTACTTTTGTCACCTAAATAATGTCAAGACATGAATTCTCATGAAGTCACTTTTCCACAAGTGAATGATTGAATTGCACTTGAGGCATACTTGGAATGTAATTCGGGTTTGTCATCAACAGAGCATGTTAATTTTGTGAATGATGAAGAATTAGAAGACATGCATATGTTTGTTCAATATGTTATTTTTGAATACAATGTTAGAAATGATAAATATGCTGATGAACATGTTGATGTCCCAACTATCCATGATTTCTTGTGTGAAGCAAGTTTGGAAAATTTAGTTATACATGAAAAGGATGATGTGTACATGGATGAAGGAAGGAGTTCATTATTGAATGATCAAGTTATGATTTATGACAAGCACATGGATCTAGGATCAAAATTATTACCTATTGATAATGTGAAACAATTTGATAAACTTTCAAAATGTGTTGAAATTGCAAAACATTTTGATCTATGTGTAGAGTAACCAAATGATGAAAATGACAATGGGTGTGATGTTAGTCAATATGAAATTGAATATGGTTCTTTCTCATCTTCATAGTATGCAAATGGACACGTTTGTTTTGAATGAGGAGTGCATTAGCATGAAGGAGAATGAAGGTTCTAGCTCTATTGCTAATGAACAAATTTCAGATAACAATGAGTTTTTGGCACATAGGTCAGTATTCCTATCAGGTGATAGTGCACATGAAAATATTTTTTCTGACCTTATTAATCTTGAGAGTGATGGAATTCAAAGTGATTTAGCAACTGAATGTTATGAAAAATCAATGTGATTTTTTTGGCTCAGGCTTAAATTTTGAATTATTTGGATCTTTATTTGAGACATTCCATACAAAATTGCATAATGGTTTAAAGAATGAATTTGACATTAGGTGTGAACTTGAGATATAAAACACTACTTATGCATTGGAGGTTGATTTTTTTTTCTGAATACCCTAATTTGAATGTAGATGAAGGTATTGTGGGTGTTGATAAATCAAATTTTCAGAATATTGAAACACATGATAATATGTTTGGGTTGTGTTGGTGGGATGATGATAAAATTACCTATGGTGCAATTGAGTTGAAGGAATCACAAATGTATGAGAAATATTTTCTCAAAACACAAGAGGACTGCATATTTGTTTTCAGCCTTGATATCTCCTCTGAGCATGATCATTATGAGGGGATTAGTGAATGTGATAAGATTGTGTTTTCATGTGGTCTTGATCACTATCCTCAAATTTTTCCACTTGATACAAAATAAGAAAATAAAGAGAGTGGTAGTGATGTGGCCTATGTAATTTGGTTTCCATGTGATGACAAAGCTGAACAGGGAGCAAGTTTCTGCTTGTTCAAAGGTAGCTTGACACTAATGTTTGCAAGAGTGTGTCACTCATGTTTTTGTGGTGTGATGGAGGCAAGCATGGATTGAGGGAGATCAAATCCTTTAAAAAATTGGTGTTTGATAGAGGTAAGAATTGACTCCCCTTTTTTTTTGGTGGTCTGGGGTCATCAAACGAGGTAAAAGGGAGGTTGAATAAAAGAGCGGTTTTAGAACACCCAATGAACTCAACATTCGATCTAATCCCCAGAGATCTAAATTCTTCCTATTCCCACAAGGGGAATACATCCCTAGTTGAAGCCACTAATGGCTACAAATTTGAAGTTCCCATATTGAAAATTTTGCCTCTGTACTCTTAGAAGTGTACCTGAAAAATCTGCCTAAATGACCTACTTTAGAAGGTCATAATTTGGAGCCTGTTGATTTTTCATGCAAAACCCATTGGTACACATACTCATGTGACATATGTCAACATTTATGTTGATTTTTAAGCTCATGTGATGAGTTTTGATAGTGTTTTGAAAAGCAATGCTAGAGGGTTTTGGCACTGTTTTGTTTGAGAATTTTGAGTTCTATGAAGTGGCTTCTTGTTCAAGTGAATATTTCACAACTGGATGAATTTCAAGACAAATGGATCATTTATCTCCATTACCACCACATTCATATACTCCCTTATCATATTTTAGAGCCTCGAGAGTTAATTTGATATTTTTTCGAGATCAAAAGCAAATATAGTTTCTTTAGTTTTTACATCTACATTTTTGACAATGTTTCAAGGTGGTCAACTTTGACCCCTAATATCTCGTGAAGAATGATGATTCAAGAAGAGCCGTCTTGCACACGTGTTCAGTGTACCTAAATTCTCTTGTGTTTCTAGTGGTAGCCTCCCAAGAGATGGTTTGATATTTTTTCGAAGTGGTGACTTGCTGAGCTATAATTGGTTTTGAATAGGTAAAGTTGCAGAAGTGTCTGACTGAGAAAATTTGACGGTGAATATCTTGCACCTAGAAACCTATTTTTTTGAGTCGTTTGTTGTACTCCATTCTAGGGTTAAATTTCTTCATGCTTATACATTTTCATGGCTCCAAGAGGTCATTTGATTGATTTTCCAAGACGATTCCAGAGCCCGCTTCGCCTATTTTGACCATTATGCAAGTGTACCCGAAAATACTTTTTAATCACAACCCACTTCATATTTGCATGCGAGGAGCATTCAAAAGCTATGTCAGGTCAATTGAGGCTGAATTTTTTTTGAAAACAAAAAAAAATAGTCGGGCACACAAAGGGACTCGGCATATGCTCATATTCATACTCATATACTCATATTTATATATATGTTCAAACAATGATGCAATGTTTGCAACTGAAGAAAACATGTTTCAAACCGAGGTTAATTCTCATGATGATGAGGGAAATATTGTTAGATATCTAGGTGATGTGGTATGTATTCCTAAGACTTACATTCATGAAAACTCAAATACACCATAATACCAATTTAGTTCAAATGCATTGAATGATAGGTTGCTATAAAAGGCTTAACAATGAGGAATGGTCAACTTAGTCAAGTGTGTTAGTATAATTAATTAATTATTACACTAGCATAAGTTAACTTAGGTCTTAATCATATTAGTCTTAGGTTGCATTTAATCATTTAATAAAGTTGTTGAGATAAGATTCCCTTCTAGAAGATGAGTTGTCTTTTCTAGAACTTATCTCCATCTTGTTATCATTCCCTATGTAGTTGGTTAGGGTTTCTTATTGTCACATGAAGTGTGATTTGAACACTTGGCAACATCCTTTGCATTCAGGTTTAGCACTTGCCTATATAATCAGGCATATGTACTCTTTGTAAAATATCCATCTATCTATCAATCTAATAGATCATAATATAATCTCTATTTTGAATGTCATTATTATATTTTCTTTGTGGTTGAATATTTCTTCCTGGCAAAGGTCCACCTATGCATCCATCATTCCAACATGGTATCAGAGCTATTCCAGTGAAGGTTCATCCCAGGATCAAGAAATTTTGGCTAGTGATATTCTTTGGCAAACAAGGGTTTGTTGCAAGCCATTTTTTATTGAAGCTGTAATCATATTTTCTTCAAAAATCCAGTTTCCACTCATTTGCAGGAAAAACGATTTCTGGGGTTTGTAGCCAGTGTCGAAATATGAACTGGGTATCTTTTAGATTTTTCATATCTTGCACAGATCGGGAGAAAATTGCAGTCTAAAAAGCACTGGGTGTCATTTTTCTCCTCGCTAAAGGTTAAAAAAAATCAATTTTTCATCTTCTACTTGTTGGATCAAAAACCGTTTTTTGGGTTTTATTTCTAGCATCAAAATATTTTTGGGTTTTTATTTTTGTCTACAAACAGTGAGTAGTTTTCCAGAAATCAAATTAGAAATAAACGTTTTTGCTAGAAAACCTGTTTCTTGTAGGCTAAATTCAGTTTTTTTGAAAAATTCATCGTTTGGCCACGATGTCCATTTTTGGCAAACAAGATATTGATGGAAAGCTTGTTTCGAGCACTTCATAGTGGTGTAGGCCATTTTTTCAGATTTGGTCATCTACACAAATTTGAGGTTATTTTTCATTATGGAAACAAATGTGAACATTGGTTTGTGCATGCACTCTTTTTAATTTTCTGTTTATGCATATTTAGGCATTCTCTCCTTTTGCAATCATTGGGTATTGTAATAAATGAACTGATATAAAGTTCCATCAGGGGGGGTTTCTTGCATAATAATCTGATTAGAGTGTGCATGCACTTTGATCTTCATTGTGTTTTGATGACAACTCACATGGGTTGTAATCTGGTTTCTTAGTTTTTTTTTGCCAATTTTTTGTCTTAGCTTGACACATATCAGATTCATTTCAGATCCATCTCAGTTTGAGGGCCACTAAATTTGTGGTTAATGTTCTTGAGTCTTTATGGTACTTGTTCTCATGAAAAAATTTTAGTCTCAATTTGACATCGGCATTGAGATTCACGGCTTCTAGATTCTGTCATCATCTTTTCATCTATTGTTGCTTTATGGATTCCAGGGTTGTTCCAGTTTGGTGCTTTTGAGTGTTCTATGGCATCGGGTCTGTTGTTGCAGTATTATGATTCCAATATGGTTTCTTGTAGATAGAAGTATCTTTCCTTGCTTGCCGGATTGCGGTTCCAGTGTTACTCCACAGTGTTCTTCCAGTGCTTCTTTGCTACAGTCATCTCATTGTAGGGGGGGTTGTCCCACTGGGTTTTCCTTCTCTACCTCATTATTGCATTTGTACATGGGTATCTGATTAGGCCTTGTTGCTAGGACCCATTCATGCTTTCTTGCATTCATCTTAGTTTTAGGTGCATGTTTATCTAGTCTCCCTAAGTTGCACTTATGGGGGGGTGTTAGTGTAATTAATTAATTATTACACTAGCATAAGCTAACTTAGGTCTTAATCATATTAGTCTTAGGTTGCATTTAATCATTTAATAAAGTTGTTGAGATAAGATTCCCTTCTAGAAGATGAGTTGTTTTTTCTAGAACTTATCTCCATCTTGTTATCATTCCCTATGTAGTTGGTTACGGTTTCTTGTTGTCACATGAAGTGTGATTTGAACACTTGGCAACATCCTTTACATTCTAGGTTTAGCATTTTCCTATATAATCAGGCATATGTCCTCTTTGTAAAATATTGATCTATCTATTAATCTGATAGATCATAATAGAATCTCTATTTTGAATGCCATTATCATACTTTCTTTGTGGTTGAATATTTCTTCCTAGCAAAGGTCCACCTGTGCATCCATCATTCCAACAAAGTGAACATTTGAATGCATGTAGCCAATTGCAAGGAGCAAAGAAAAATAACCAATTGTATTTGCTTGGAAAAATAAATATGGTGGGGATGACTACCACCTGTGCAACAAGGAACCATAAATTATTGACATCCTTGAAATCAGATATTATTGTGATGAAGAAAGCTATAGAGGTCTTAGAGGGCCAAAATATAGGATGCTTGAACTCTTACATTAAACATTAAGCCATTTGTGGCATCATCAAGGCTTGCTGAGAAACACAACCTGGATGTGTCAATGACTGAGAAGCTTGTTAAAGGTGAAATAGAATACAGAACACTATTGGTGAAATAGTTGTGGCTGCCATGATAATGATTAAAAACCAAGCATCTGCTCAGTATGTTTGTATTTGATACCTATCAATTAGGTGAGTTGAGTACATGATTACTCTACAAAAGGATAATTTACACCTACAATGACAATTATGATGCACCGATTGGAAAATTTTCCTGTTGCCATTCATTTGAAGGAAATATTAAAGTTGTGTAGGGGATGAATGAAGGTTAGAAAAATTCACCTTTAGAGAACTTTCTTTTGTTGGATAATTACAAAGGAACAATCCAATGATCGAGGGCAACACATCTCGTGAGGACATCAACTATATTGTACAATGTTAGCTGAAAGGGATTCAAGAATAAGTAAACACATCCAAAAGGCTCGAACAATAGTCATATTGTGGTGTAGAAATCAGAAAGTTTTGTGAAAGAAGGATGGCACCATCGCACTAGCTAAGGGTAGCCCAAGCTTACAATCAAAATGTATCAGAATTGTTTGAGGAGAACATGAACGATCCAACAAAGCAGCATGGAAATGGAAAATGTTTCACAATTTTACCTGTGAGATGATGATTCCAAAGTGTGATGAAATATACCTTGAGGAAGTTTGAAATTTTTTGGTGAAGCACTGGCTTCATTTAAAATTAAAAGTGTGAAGAGTCTATGAATCAAGAGGACAATGTAATTTTTGTAAGGAAAGTTTTAGCCCAGTGATTAGCTCAAAGCTAGAGAAACCCCCGAGGTTGTACAGAGAGTGGAAAAAATTACCTCAAAGAGACTTGAGAGCCGTATGGCTAATGTGTTAGCACAAAGACAAGGCAATTTTGTTGCAAATAAGAGGTCATCACACCAGCAGAACCAACAAGGAGGAAACATTATGGCATACACAGAAAGATCAATGGATGATAAAAGAATGAACCACATGGAGTAATCACACATATCACATGGGTAAAAGGGTGACGTCAGCCGATATGTAGCACAGTGCATGAAATTTGGCCACATGGATGGTGGTCTTGACATAAGTCTTCATGGAGCAGGCAAAGTTTTGTTTTTAATAAAAGGGTCCCGATAATAATATTTCAAAGCCTTTCATTTTAAAGAATGATATGAATATTGAATATTGCCCGATAAAAGGTTTTTAAATTGTTAAGTGTGCTGAGGAAAGTAAGTGGTGGGTCCTAGGAAGAATTTTAAAGGCTTTTATGTTATTTAGTGAGAAAATTTTTAAAGTGTAAGGTGAAATAAAATGTGCATCAAACAAAGAACTCATGGGCAAAGTTTTTATAAAAAAATGCCCGAAAACATAAGATTTTTTTAAATCTTCACCAAGAGTTTAAAGTGAAGTAAAATATGAAGGAGGTGCAGGCATTTTCAAATTCATATAAGCAATGGGTAATAAATTTTATTTTGTTAGATGATGTGAATTAAAAATTCACTATTGTAAAAGGGTTTCTTTGCTGGAGAATGAAAGTGAAGTGTAGCTACAACATGTAAAGGTAGAGTAAAAAACTTTTCACAAGAGGAGCTATCTTTCAACTATGGGGTAAAATGGTGAAGGTTTTTCACAAGAAGGAGAGTTTTGTGTTGGAAGTGAGGAGGAAAAAAATAGAAGAAGATTCCAAATTTTTTTCTAGTTACAAATCAACAGGAGAATTACTGCCAGGTGTCTTCTTCAATTTTGTTTTAGGGTTGCTTCTTCTCCTTTATCTTCTATTTTTCTTTCTCATTAGAGAGGTTTGATTTTTGGGTCTATGGATGATCTGGGTAGGATTTAGCTCAATTTTGAAGCATGTTGTAAAGGATGTCAATGAATAGAACAATGCATTGTCTTGGTTAGGGGTTATATGTAACAGTCTTAAATTAGTTTTATAGAAATTACCGATATCAAAAAAAAATTAAGTTTTGAGACAAATACACTTCTTTGTATCTTCTTTGAAAATTATGAATTAAAATATCAAGGGTCTTTTCATTTGTCTTCAATGGTTAATTTGAATGTATGATTCTATTTTTTCTTTAACTAAAAGAGTTAATTAATGCTTGAAGGGAGTCATATATTTGTAAAGGGTTGCATAGGATTTTGATAAGAAGTTATGTCTCAGGAATTGTAAGTTCTCACAATGTAAAGAATTATAATGATGGTCTGCATATTTCTAGATTCATTAATTTATATATTATTGGTTATTGCATATTTGACTCCAATTACCCAATTGATGAAGCATTGGTCCATTTGTGGACAATAATGAAGCTATTGAGTTGACAATACTCCAGATTGGGGGTTCAAAAATAAGAATAAAATTATAATCATTAAATATTTCAACTATGATGTATGTGCTTAAAGTATCATTTAGTTCCTAGCATTAGGTGATTATTTGCTCAAATTTCTGCCAAGCCTTTAGTGAATAATATCTATTTGCGCTTAGTAGGAACAAATCTATGTGTTGAATTGTTCTTGAGGCATGAAATATAATATGAACACAATAAGGAACACCCTCCTTAGTCCCACAGAGCCTAAAGAGTAGGGGTAAGAGCCTACAAATTGTTACCAATTAGTTGGCCACAAGCCATGGTAATTTTTGAATATAAGGACTGGAAATCCTTTAGGGAATTTGAAGGTTGTATTGGAACTGACATTTCCATATAAAATTCTAAGTGTTTTAGCATTTAAAATCTAAAATTTCAGCTCTCATTTTCAGAACAAACCCCACTACCGCCATTCATAAATTTATTTTCACCCTTTATCATGTTACCACTACCATATTCGCCATCCCTTACAACACTCATGCCTTACCACAATACCATGGTTCATCACCAAGTAGCTCACAATAGGGCATTAAGAAGAGCCACTAATATCCATACTTTATCACTATACCTCAGAGGGTCAGAACATAGCCCACGATAAAGCGGTATATTAAGGAGTACTAGGATGATACCATGGTACCATAGGAAGATAAAGGGTAGCCTACGGTAGAGTGGTACATTAAGAAAGGATGTAGAAGACATATCATGATACCACGAGGAGACATAATATGATACATGGTAGAGTGGTATACTAAAGAAGAACACCAGGAAGACACCGCAGTATCGCAGGTGAGACGAAGGTGATGTGCGGTAGAGCGATACACTAAAGAAGGTAAACACCTTAGAGGAGGAAATGGAGATGTTACACAATATCAATAAAGAAATCGAGTGGTCTTCCTGATGAAGAGTAAAGATTAAAAGAGCATCCCAGATCGAAAAAATCAGCATAAATTAAAACAAACGAAGTTCTTAGAGGTTGCAGTGAATAGACATGCAAAATGTCACAACTCTTGAAGATGTATATATACCAAATGAAATCAAATGATCAATAAGGGGAGTTAGTGGTAGTAGTAGGTTAGGAAATTTCTAGTAGTTGGATTGCTGGAACGAAATGTTATGTATTGCAAAATCTTTTGGAATAATATAATGGACAAGAAGATTTAATCTGTTGACTCAAATATTGGTGTCAATTTTTTGTTAAGTTAAAAAATTATTCAGCTGTCTCAAAGTTGGTGTTCCTTATTATTTGAATTTATTCCAAGAAAAATACTAAATTCATCAAACACATTTTTTGTTCTTATGTAATTTTCTTAATTGGTTTCTTCAAGTAGGAATTAAAAATCCTTTTAAACAAATTACAGTTATTTGGAAATATCAATTGGATTAGTAAGAAGAGTTTATAATTGAAGGCTGCCATTTTGTCTCCGGACAATCCTATTAAGTTAATCAAAACTAAATATATCAAGTATATCTTTCATTTTGTCATTACACATTTGTTGTCACTATGTGATCCCTTTTAACTAGTTCCTTCAAGGAAGGATTAAAATCCTCTTAGATAGATCACAGTAACCTAATAGGTTTTTATTGGATTAATAAGAAGAGTTTGTTAGTCACATCTTTGCACGTTTATACCAAGTATTAACTCATATAAGTGAAAAACAATTAGAATTGTAGCCAGTTAGTAAGTCACATATCATTTACATCTTGACTCCATTCACCCAACATAAGTAGGCACTAGTCATACCAATTCCATTTTAGAATTTCATAAAATCTTATCCATACATTCATATGTAAAATTTCATTAGGAGTAGTAGTTATTAAGATTTCATCTATCCCTCACTATTTTCCATTGAGGATAGATTGCACAAGTAGGAATCACATAGTTCAAGTTTACACCATTTACATAGGTACACCCGCCTAGGTCTAACAAATCTTGAAGAGAAGAAGGTTCAAATATACCATTTGACCTTGTTCGTTAGGAAAAAATGTATCAAAATCTTGGCAACCTCTTGTGTTATCAAACTAGCATTTTTGAGACCTAACAGTTTGGCAACTCCACTGGGGACAAACTCAGTAAAACAATTTCCAACCTATCCATTTATAGAGTCAATAAAGTTTAAAAATTGGTCTTCAACCAAAGGGGATTCCACTGGGGTAAACCAAGAACAATTTCAAAATCCATTTCATTTTCCTACTTTTGGGAAAAGTAGGAAGGCGACTTTGTTAAAAGCTACTAGATAATGCATAGACATTTTGGGACAACAAAACTATTTCTACTCAAAGATAAAAAGATGCTACAAATTTCTTGTCAAGATGTTAGAAGAAGTAAAAAGGCAATAGACGATAAGAGAGTGTAAATAATTGAAACAAAAAAGGCTAGGAAATTCTAAAAAAATAATGAATACATAAATTCCAGTAGACCTTGGACCCCACAAGTGCCTGATAATACAATTAGGAATTTTCACAATTGAGGTAATGCGCTTTATTCACAATAGGACACTTATGCACCACGGTCATCAGATCAAATGAATACTTATCATATCCCTCCTGGAAAAAAAATATCAAGCTTTCAAGATCAAAATAGTCAGTATTTTGGGCACTATCAATACTAAGCTCCATGTCAAAATGTATGAAGCAAGATTATTCTACAAGCATAAATTAATTTACAATGAGTAAATTTCTAGTTGAAGGTAGTAGATCTTGTAGTGCACAAACCACTTGATTTCAGAAATATTAAGGGTTATCCAAATATTTCTCCTCCCTTGAATATTAAAAATCATTTGTCAAAACTTAGTGGATACAAATCATAATCAACAGATATGCACCTGCAAAAATTAATTGATCTAGTGGTGAATTGGAAAATCAGTGGATAGGATGTTATCATGAAGCTCTTTGTTAAAACATTAGAAAATGATGCTAAAGATTGGTTTTGCAGCCTTCCTATGCTTTGCATAGCTTCATGGAATGATTTGGAAAATAAGTTCATGTACCAGTTTAAAGGGAAAAATAAATAGTGTCTTCAAAGGGGAAGTCAAAGAATGTTAGAATCTAGATTTTCTTTATTCAAGAGAACATTGAATATTTATATGAAAATACCTAATAATGTTAGGCTTGATAAATCCATATGCATTGAAAAATTCATGAAAATGTATGTGCCCCATTTAGACAAGTGGCCTGAGTCCTAAAAACTAGTTACTTTCGACCAGGTGTATGAAATGATCAAATTTGTAGAAAAGAAAAGGCATGAGGATGCTATCAATAGTGAAAAAAAAATGATATCACTTATGAATATGGAGAAACTGATCAAACAATACAACTAGAAGATGAGACATGTGCAAGTGAAAAAAAATCCTATGATAGCCTACATGAAGAGGATGAAGATATAGAAGGTCTCTCTTGTATAACAGATTGTGACAGTGCATGTTATGAGGGATCCATCAAATATTCAAATTTTGATCTACAACAAAGGGATAGTTGCAACCTTTATGAAGATCAAAAGGAAGGAGCAATGGAAAGTATGATAGAAGAGGAAAGTCTATTTGACAGTGAACAAATAACACTTCCAGCTACAATTGAATGCCATGAAGACACATTTGACAAAGAAGAGGATGCCATGTCCTACAATAATAAAGAATACAATGATATTGATTAGTCCATAGAAGATGGGTATGCAAGAGAAAATAGTTGTCGTAACGGTCTGAATGATGAAGATGAAAGTATAGAGGGTCTCCCTTCCATATCAGATTATGAGTGTACTTTTGATTGTTCAAAACCAAATGATATAAGTAGTGTGTGTTGTGATGAACTAAAAATTCCTAATGTTAAAAGGGACAGTCCTATGGATTTTGATTTTCAAAAAAAATATTCTTGCAGCTCATGTGCACATCAAGAAGAAAAAGTAGTGGAAGATGTGGAAGAGGAAGTATGTTCACTCAGTAGTGAATAGATTTTAGGCTTGTCAACTATAGAATATCAAAGGTGTGGATATGTTAATGGTCATGAGCCTCTATTCCCCACTCACATAAGCTTTGACAAAGAGGACCTTCATTTGGATAGCATATCTCCATGTGATTTTTATCCCATAGATAAACAAGATAATGTTGCATCAACTTCTAAGGGAAATAAATATGTTGATGAAGTTTCCATATCCAGTGATTTTGAGTATTCGTGTGATGTTGGTCCTAATGGAAATAAGAAAAAATCATATGATCACCAACATGATAAAGGAAATATTGAAGTGTATCAAAAGGAGATATGCAAATCAAAACTAAATGTTTTTGATCATATGGGAAAGACATTGATTCAACATTACTTGATTCAAAAATTCATAATGATGAATCTATAGATCAGAACTTGGTGTCACTGCTAATATGTGATATGGAAGATGTTGGGGAGGTCTCAGATCAGCCCATCTCAGAAGTGGTTGACATGGCATATTTCTTAGACCCATGTAAGAAGCATTCAGATGATGGATTGAGAAACATAGATGAGTCTAAGTGTTTTCCTTTCCATACACTTGGAATTCCCTTTTTCAGTTTGCATCAATGGCCATATGATAGTTCTAGATTTTCTATGTAGCTTTATGATGAAGAGAATAATGAGTATTCTCAATTTTCAATTCAGTCGAGAGATCATTTTATAAAACATAATAGTGAGAAAAATAATGAAAAATGTTGCATTGAATGTGCATACATATTGTGTGTTGGAGATGAAAAATATTTATCACATGATGATAAACTACAGAGTGGTGAAAGGAACATGAGTCAAGTTGAAAACAATAATTTTTAGAAAGTTCTCAGTGGTGGTGAATATAACAGGGCTGATTGCATGAATGTTTTCAAGAAAAAATTGATGAACTCAAAACAAAACAAGGTGTATGACAGGGGAAAATGGGGGCCTTTATTTTTGGGTGGCCTTGTGCCATCAACTGTGGTGTGGTTTTTTCAAAACCATATCAGTTCATCACAAAAAAGAGTTTTGAGTATGTTGCTCAATGAATAAAACACTTGGTCTACTCTCCCATAGACTTGGATTCTTGCAGTGATTGATAAATCACTCATCCCCAACTGGAGCCACTGTTGGAACCAAAATTTTCATAAAAAATCCTAAGTGTTTTAGCATTTAAAATCTAAAATTCTCTATCTCATTTTCATAACAAACCCCACTACCACCATTCATAAAGCTATTTTCACCCTTTTCTGTGTTACCACTACCATATTGGCCATCCCTTACAACACTCATGCCTTACTGCAGTACCACGGTCCATCACCAAGTAGCTCACAATAGGGAGGTAAGAAGAGCCACTAATATCCATACTTTACCACTATACCTTGGAGGGTCAAAACATAGCTCGCAGTAAAGCGATATATTAAGGAGGAGTACTGGGATGATACTAGAGTACTGTAGGAAGATAAAGGGTAGCCTGTAGTAGAGTGGTACATTAAGAAAGGAAGCATAATTCATACCATGATACCATGAGGAGATAGAATATGATACACGGTAGAGAGGTATACTAAAGAAGAGCACCAGAAAGACACCATAGTACTGCAGGTGAGCCGGAGCTAATGTGCAGTAGAACGGTACACTAAAGAAGGTAAACAACACAAAGGAGGAAATAGAGATGTTACATAGTATCAGTAAAGCAATCGAGTGGTCTTCCCGATGAAGTGTAAAGATTAAAAGAGCATCCCAGATCGAAAAACTGAGAAAAAATAAAACAAATGGAGTTCTAAGAGGTTGCAACGAACAAACATGCGGAAGGTCACAACTCTTGAAGATGTATATGTACCAGATGAAATAAAATGATCAAGAAGGGGAGTTAGTGGTAGTAGTAGGTCAGGAAATTTCTAGTAGCTGGATAGGGTGATCAGTTGCTGAAACATAATGTTATGTATTGTAAAATATTTTGGAATAATATAATGGACAAGAAGATTTAATCTAGTGACTCAAATATTGGTGTCAATTTTTTGTTAAGTTAAACAATTATTCGGCTGTCTCGAAGTTGGTGTTCCTTATTATTTGAATTTATTCCAAGCAGAATACTAAATTCATTAGACACATTTGTTGTTCTTGTGTAATTTGATTAATTGGTTTCTTCAAGTAGGAATTAAAAATCCTTTTAAATAGATTACAATAATTTGGAAATATCAATTGGATTAATAAGAAGAGTCTATAATTGAAAGTTGTCATTCTATCTCCATAAAATCCTATTAAGCTATTCAAAACTGAATACATCAAGTATATCTTTCATTTTTTCAATACAATTTGTTGTCATTGTGTGATTCCTTTTAATTGGTTCCTTCAAGGAAGGATTAAAATCCTCTTAGATAGATCATAATAACCTAATAGGTCTTGATTGGATCAATAAGAAGATTTTATTAGTCACATCCTTGCACGTTTATACCAGGTATAAACTCATATAAGTGCCAAACAATTAGAATTGTAGCCAGTTAGTAAGTCACATATCATTTACATCTTGAATCCATTCACCCAACCGAAGTAGGAATTGGTCATACCAATTCCATTTTAGAATTTCATAAAATCTTATCCATACATTCATATGTCAAATTTCATTAGGAGTAGAAGTAGTTATTAAGTTTTCATCTATCCCTCACTATTTGCCATTGGGGATAGATTGCACAAGTAGGAATCACATAGTTCAAGTCTGTACCATTTACATGGGTACACCCGCCTAGGTCTAGCAGAGCCTGAAGAGAAGAAGGTTCAAATATACCATTTGGCCTTGTTCATTAGCCAAAAATGTATCAAAAGATTGGCACCCTCTTGTGGTTTCAAATCAACATTTTTGAGACCTAACAGGCTGTGCTAGAAAAAACACCAACAATGACAATGCATTTTGTGATTACAGCCACATCAAAGGGAATAAGACCTCGTCATGCCATCAGTTCAAGAACATGATTCAATACCTAATTGAAAATTATACCATAGAGGTTGAGGGAAACAAAAAACTTCCAATAAATACCATACGATTTTTAAGAATCCATTTCAAGACCATGGAAAACCCTCTAGTTCAGGTCAAAACATAGACAACCATGCCAATTATACCAATGCCTGTTTGGACTACACAATTATTAAACACATTCAAGCTTCTGATGATCATGTTAACATAATCACCATTACAAAGCAACCAGAAATTTTAGTTACTACCTATAGAGCTAAGGTTACCATATCTATACCTCCTCCAAAGCAACCACAATCTAAATCCCAATACAATCTTGTTGACCAATTGGGAAAGACACTCGCATATAGTTCCATCATTAATATTCTATGCATATAACTTGAACACAAAGCTATCCTCAACAAGGATCTAAAAGAAACCTCTATCCCTACTGACTTGGATGTCAACCGATTCGAAGCCATGGTTGTATATTTAAAAAAATCTCACCATGTCTCGTTTTCTGATAAATATTACTCTATACCCAAGTCAAACCATAACCACCCATTGCACCTTGAGGTCTTCATCAACAAACAAAAGGTCAAATGATTCCTAGTAGATGACGGAGCCAGATTGAACATTTTCACTTTAAAAATAGTGAAGGCACTAGGCCTCTTTGAAGCATGTGTGGATACATCTAAGAGAATTGTCATCAAATCCTATGATGAAGAACATTCTTCCGAGGGAGTTATCACACTACCTATCAAGGTTGGACCAACAATACTAGATACCAAATTTCAAGTATTGGACCTTGAACTTCCATACAACCTCCTCCTTGGATGATCATGAATCCACACCATGAAGGTCATACCATCCACATACCATCAATTTCTAAATTTTCCTCACAAAGGCACTAAAATTATAGTCATAGGAGATGTTGTGCCTATCGTACACACACCCCATTTGGAATGGGGACTATCTCTTTCCTCTTTTGCTTGTTGGGTCCTCTTTCCTTCGACTTTTTTTGTGTGCCCATCTTTGCATTCTTAAAGGTCAAAAACATTCTCAAAAGTTACATTTTAACTTTGACCAAATTTTTCCCCTTGGAAAATGCTAAATCTTGGCCATTTTGGGTTTCCCTTCCCAGGTTTCCTCATCAGCTATGTCATTCTATGTGGCTAGCGCCCGATAACTTTTTGGCCTCCGGATTCAGGTGCTTCATTGGTTGTCCGAAATTTTTGCTCAAACCAATCAGCTCTGCCCTTGTGTCTTTCTGATCCTCAGAGCCTGGCTCTCGGATTTCCTTCTCTGGAATTCCTTCAGTCTTTCATCATTCCATGTGGCCATGGCTCGAAATCCTATTGGGACTCAAACCCTGGGTCCTTGATTTCCATTTGACTTAACACTTCATAGATTTCGAAGCGGTCGTGGCTCGACGTCTTCCCGGCCACCGGACCCCAGATCACCCACCACCGCCCAGGAAATTTGAACTCAGCTACCTCACCTTCCATCGTACTCAAAATTTAATTGGATATTAATGATGTTGGGGGTTATATAAACAAGTTTTCAACTGTCATTTTCACATGTCAGAAGCAATCAAAAATCCCAACACCACCCCAACAATTTCCACCATCGTGCCCGAACCTCTGCTTCGTCGTTCCTCATGAATTCAATCGAAGTCTTCTTTGGGATTTACAGGTATGTCTGTTGTTCATGTTCCTTGTCTTCTTTTCCTCAAAATCATGGTCTAAATCAAGTAAAAATTTAAAATAAAATCAAAACCTGGTAGGGTAGTACCTCAGTCTAAAAACCCACAAAATAAAAATTGGAAAATTGCTCGTTTGACGGATGAAATTGAAGACCAGAACTCCACCTCTCTGTTGCTATTCTTCAGAAGAGTCGATAATGCCTCTCGAGCCTGGACCTCTCCGTGGCCGTCCGTGCGCAAATTTAAACTTGGAAAAATGACAGCGTCCAAACTCGCCCCCGGGTCCTGGCCTTTGGATTTCCACCTTCGGGACTCCATTACGACTCCACCATTCCAAACGGTGGCTGCACTCTGTCTTTCCAGCCCTCGGACCTCGGACACGTGAAGTCCATCTTAAACTTGCAAGAATATCAAACATCCAAGTCGTTCTCAGAATGTAGCCTCTGGAATTATTTTTCACTTTCGTTGTTTCAAACGGCTATCCCGGGACATCTTTTCGACTCCCGGACCCTAGTCCCCCTTTTGCCACGCACTGGTTCAAATAGAAACATGACATCCAAAATCCTTCCGAACCATGACCTCTAGAATTCTATGTCACTTTTGTTGTCCCGAACGGCCAAGCTCATCCGTCTTTCTAGACACCAGACCTCGAACATCCATCCGCCACTAGGTTCTCATCAACTGACAAATCTACCTTCCAGACTTCTGACCTTGGTAACCCGGATCCTGAAATATGACTCTTGGAATGTTGTTTTCCCTACGCTGGTTTGAACAACCAACCTTGGATGGCTTTCCAGCTGCTAGAACCCGAATGCAAGAATTAGGGCTCAAATGACCTCCAAATAAAAAATGGACTTCAACCCACTTCCTAAAAGTTGATCTTCTTTCATGCCAACCCTTCATTGCAAAAATGCAACATGGAAAATATCATCGGGAATTCCATTCCTCATTTTCCCTTCTAAATAACATTCTGCCAGAGGAAGTCTAGCCCTAGGAACTCGAGTCACTTGTTTTTCTTTCTAATGATGTTTTTTTATCAAGTCTTGGACGTTTATGAAATATGAATGTTATGTGATCTAACCTTGATGTGTAGGGATTTGTCTGAGGCCTCTTTTCCATGATATTGTTGCTAACTCTCGTCTCTGTGTGTGGGATTTATGGAATCTAGTGCAGAGGCTTCTAGGATGGCCAAAGACAAAGGGAAAAGAATCATAAAAGCCCCTCGAGGCAAGGAAGACAAAGACCAGATAAGTTATCAATTCCAAGGGGAACCTTTGCATTCAAAGATCATGACTAGCTGGTAGAACATAACATACACCAATATCGGGCAAGTCGATATTGATGTGTTTACCTAAAGGTTTAGGGTGGATCCAAAGATAGACAATGCAAATCTAATCAGAAGCAATGGACTTGCCAAAGCTACAGGTTTCCCGCTCACATTGATAGCCCTCGAGGTAGTGATGGTTTTCTAAGAGGGATACCAGGTTGAAACAAGAACCATTGTGGACAGGGATGGCAACATCTTGGCTGATATGTCCCTTATTGGGATAAAAAAAACATTTCACATCCCTACCTTCGAGAGCATGGAGACCTTGGAAATGGAGGAATGTAAGGCATTATGGGATCAAGATCCCATGAGATGTAAGAAGTTGATCAACCAATATTGGTTTAGGTATAGGTGGGCCAGCACTGCTAAAGTTCCCCAAGAGCTCTTCTGCAATGATTTCTTTGAAGATTACCATGACCTGGTCACCCTACTGAGTAGGGTAATGGTCCTTGCTACTACATCCCTCTTCCAAGAATGGATGTTGTACTTTATTGAACAAATCCTCTGTGGGAGTGACGTTGCATTCTATTGGGGGGAATAATCAACAATTTCTTTCATGAGCAATTCATCAATGTTAGGAAAACTTCAAAGTTCTACATGAATTCCTACCTGGTCTACTCACTTGCCAATCAACAACAGTATCATGGATTGTCAACAGTACCCAATGTTGCACTTGGAAGAGAACTCAAACCATACGACAGATACCCATAGCTACAATACATCAATTTCAAGCGAGACTACTATCGGGTGAATGATTCCTTCACTGCATATATCATTTGGTCTCTAGGAGGTGATTTTGAGAGAAGAGTCTCTCATAGTGCTAGAGCCCTTCTGAAGCACTACGCCTTCCTATTTATACAATTCTCAAAGTTTACCTACATTCGTGCTCAAGGATTCATGGAAAGGCCGAATAAGCTGCCCCGATACCCCAATGACCATATTATACTATTGGAGCTAACATGGAAGTTGAGACATATACATCATATCCTCAATAGAAAACATCTGGAAAGCACTCCTTATCCCCTCAAACTTGGCCAAGGATTGTATTAGATTCATACTTCCCAGTGTGCGGGCAATTCAGAGAAAGAGTTGGTCGAGTACCACTTCAAGCAGTATACAACTAGGCCACAAATGGACCCATACGGTCACATCAGAAAGGCACTTGGACCAGAGTATGCCCACCTCCACCATGTTGAGGAATTTTGGGAAAATTGCAAGGATGATTTTGAAGTGTGGATATGAAATTAGATGTGTATGACCGCCTACTTTGTGAAGAGAGTAAACTTGTGTCCGATTCTGGATCAGCTAGAAGAAGATGAGAGCACAGTGATAGACCCAAGGTATAATGCTATAAAAAATCTGCCACTACCTTTGATTGATTGGGATGAGAAAGAGGTGGATGACCTAGATATTCTCACCAAGCCTATTGAGGCTCATACAAAGGCATGGATCAGTGGGTAGGTCGCTTGGTTAAAGTAGCAAGGGGTCACCTTGAAATTGAAGGGACTCGAGAATGAACCAAGTGGCTCTGATAGTGGGACAAGTGCTACTACAATTGGAGAAAAATCTAAGTCTCCACTGTCTATTAAGTCAAAAAAGAGGAAGGAGGTTGATGAGTAGCAATCTAATCCAAAGGTGTACGCTAGAAAGGCCTCAGAGGGCGAGCCTCCTAAGAAACATAGAAAAACAAGTAGCATCATGGAGATGCCTGTGATACTTGAGTATCCACTCCATGAGGGTGAGGAGTTGGAAGATGATCCACCAAGGTCCCCAATTTCTTCATTAGCTATTGCAACAGCTGCTTCCATTGCCACCATCCTACCCACTTCACTTGCAACGGTTGATTCCTCTCTGCTTGCGGTGGACATCTCTATCCACCTTGCCTCCACTTCTCCGATTGTGTAGGTTTTATCAGTGGATTCATCCTCCACCATGACCTCGCCAATCTCCATGTATCCTTCCCTTCCACCTACTTTACCTGCTATTGCAATGCCTACCCTCACTCTCCCAGAGTCCTTTGTTAAATACATGCAAAACGTGCCATCCAAACTTTCGGGGATGCTTGCAAATCCAATGGTGCAAGCTGCAATAGCTCAGGAAATGGTTAAGGCCCCAAATCTCCCTCCTCCTATAGAACCACCTAGGATGGAGGCCACAATACAAATCTTAGATGAGCTCAAGTTAAAAGAACAAGAGGCAGTCGCAAGACTGGAAGATGAAGAATTTGTATATCACGAGCATCCCATCTATGAGCATCGGGTGATCGATGAGGTGGCATATGAATCTTCCAGTGAGGGTAGTGAAGATCGAGAAATGGAAATTCTTCAAGAGATGGCTTATCTAGAGCTCAATGCAAAGTGGAAAAACCAACTCAAGGAGATTGAGGATAAAGAGGTTGAAGAAAAAGTTACAGTTGAAGACAGAGTTGTTGTTCTAGGGACTGAAGGAAATAGGTCTCCTACAGAGAGGAATAATCAAACCCCAGAGCATGAGGAATAAGCATCCCTCCATGAGGATGAACAAGAAGACAAGCTTAAGGAAAGTGATCATGAAGAAGAAGAAGAAAAGGGTGCTAGGAAGGAAGACCACCCTAAGGAGCAACTGCTCACCAAGTCTCCCGTCAAGTGCATATCTCTCGTATAAGATTCTGATGAAGAGAAGGAGGATGCGGGGGATGGGCAAGAGACCGTTAATGTCAGAGCCATTGAGCTTAGGGTGGAGGACATCAAAGTTCAACAGCAACCACCCAAGGTGGGGCCTCAGATGCCCGATTGGCTATAGAAGCAACTTGAAAAGAGAACTCCCACCCTGAAGGATCTGAAAGCTAGGCTAGAGGAAATACTAGCTAGAGCTCAAATTACGATGAGGAAGGAGAAGAAGCCAAGGGTCAGGTCTAGGATAATGATGGATGTCTCCGGATCTAGGGCAGTGTAGATAGATATGCTAGTGGTTGGAGAATAGTGAATAAGTTATAACATCTCCACCATCAACTTGGAAGTAGCCACACAGGAACAGAAGGTCGACCACCTCCAGGAGTTAGTCACCACAGTGGTGCACCTTATCCAGCAAGATAAGGTTTCAAAGGAAGAGCTTAAAGCACAGGTGGCTGATTTTACAACCTACATTCAATAATGGTCATCTCTTAATGGGAAACCTACCATGTCATCGACCCTGCCATAGTTGTTGTCCTAGGAACAGATCCATAAGTTGTTAAAGAGAAGAAATTTGGAGAAGACTACGGAAACTTGGTTCTAACAGGTCTTGGACATCGGGAACACGTGCATCAACTTGGTTGTCCAAACAACAAACAAGTTCTTGGAGGTACAAACATCTCTTGAAGGCACAAGGAAAATCTATGAGGAATTCCCAAAGAAGTACAGGGCTGCCTATCCAAAGATTGAGACTATCCTCACACTGTCAAGCAAATTTTGGGAAAAGGACCTTGCCTTCAAGGATGATGACTAATTGCTGATGGATGTATGGAGCCATGATTTTGATCACCAAAAGGGGAGGCTAGAATAGATCTTGGAAAGAATAATTCCTGATATAGAATAGCCCAAAGAGGCCAGAGGAGATAGTATCAGATATCCCAAGTTGATGATAGGCTATGAAATTCTTGTCGATATGATTAACCCAGAAAGCATAAAGCCTCACTTCTGGAGAAGGATGGAGAAGGAAATGACAGACAATATTAACATGGACTTTATGAGATTTGCTGCTCGAGCTTTCACCTAGTCTGAGCTTTTCAGGGACAATGCTGAAAAATATGACAAAGATTGGAAAAAGCTTGTTAACAACTCCAAGGAGTGTAGTTACCAGGTGTTAAGGTCTGATATCATTGAGGTCGACAAGCTCCGACCTATAATCTTGAGATTTGTAGAATATGTAGCTTTGAAGAAGCGGGAGGGTAACCTTGTTATTGATGAAGAACTTCTGAAAGAGTAGCTATAGTAAAGGGCAAACAAGAAAAAGATAAAATTGGTACAGTGCTACCACTAGAAGACAAAATAGGGAAAAGACAAAAGATGTTTTTAAAATGTAATATATTTGGGGATAGTTGAGACCCTACTATAAAGTGCATCTTAGCCACACAATAGAATTGAATATTTTCCATTCATTTTGATTTTTGAAAACTATAAATAGGGGTCCCCTCTTCTCATTTTAGGAGAGTTGAGTTGTTGTAAAGGCATGCTGCAGAAATTGTAATAGAAAATACATTGATTTATTGGTGTATTTTGGATTTCTTCACATGTTTCATGATTTGTCTCCCATTAGTTAAGATTCTAGTTTAATTTACTTCATTTTTCTACTATTTTTTTAGTTGTTCTTCGTAAATTTAGTGATGTTTTCTTTGGTTATGAAGTTTTTTGTTGTGTGTATGATTTCCTTGTCCATACTTTTAGGCATTTGCTGCTGGTAGGTGACTGTGCAAAGTTAGTCTGGACTATAGTTTCATATATTCTCTTTAAACTCTGTCTTTGTTGCCATTTACATGGTGAATGAATGATTAATATCTTCACTCCTTAGAAGATAGCATAGATTTCATGACATTGTGAGAATTTAGATTAAGTGAAACCCTATTTTAAGGAAACTGTCCACATCAGGAACCTCCATGATCACTATTCATCGATAGTTGTAGATCCAGGAATCTCCTCTCTTCCATGCCCTTTTTCTTTTTCTTTAAGAAATATCCTATGCTAAGGTTCATTGCACATTGCAAATCCAAATCCAACGAAACAATGGAGTTCAAGATTGTTGTTTGAACCTATAGTAAATTGCAGTAATTTCCTATTCAAAGAACTCTATTCGTAGAACCAATTCTCCTACAACTTTAACACACGTAAGGCCACCTTGTGATTCTAGAAAATCACATAAATCAACCGATATATTCCAAGAATCGTCATGACCTAACATCTGAGAGACCTTGGGATAGTGTTCTACAATTTGATTGTGGAAGATTGTCTTTCAAGAGAGGTAATGCACCTATGCATTACCTATTTTGAGAAGTGCACAAAAACACCATCAATAGGAGATCCCAACCCCTTTCAATATTGCAACAATCTAAGAGGGACTACTCAATTCCAAGTGCCTCTCAACCAAGATGCATCATCATCTCACTACATTGATCCATCTTCATTGACCACTTCATCTACTCCATTTACCATGCCATCAAACCCCAAGGTCCAAGTTCATGACATGGGATGTGGAGAATATCATATGGATAATCTACCGATTAATGAAAATTCTAATTTCTCTGAGAAGGTTCAAAATTCTAAAGCTGATATCAAGATAGATATAGAAGGAACACAAAAAGATAGTTGTGCTTGTATTGAAACCTTTTTGGACGCTAATGATACATCAGCCTTTGCCATATCTACTCCCGCTCAAACTTTTCATATTTGTGATAACCCCTTGTTCAACCAGGACATATATGATAACCCACTCTTTTATCATGACCCCATTGAGGATATCCAATCATCATCCTTCCATCCCACCTACCCTAGGCTAGGATATGTATCTCCTATTGTCGCCTCTACCAAGACACCTTATCAAGTCATTAAGGATGTTCAAGCTTCCTTTGACATTAGAAATACCAAAAAGGATAGTCCCAAAGACTCTATTGATGGCATTGCCACTCCCATTCATCCACTAAACACTCCTATCACTTTTCCTCTTTCATCCATCTTTCTCACGTCCACTCGTATCATAAAAATGGATCAAAAATTCATAGCTCAAGAAAATAATAAAGTCAAAGCTCCAATGAATGAGTTATCTTTAAAAGGATATCAAGCATCAAGAGACATAATGAAAATAATAGAAGATCAAGGCGAGTCCCTCAGCCAAAATAAAAAGCTATTGGAAAAAACAAAAAAAAAAGAAGATCAAGACAAGTCCCTTAGCCAAAATAAAAATCTATTGGGAAAATCAAAAACAAAAGAAAATCAAGACAAGTCCCCTAGCCAAAATAAAAATCTATCAGACAAATCAAAAATAAAATTCAAAAGTGAAAGCAAGTAAAATTCTATCTCCAAGTATGCCTCTCCATCAAAAATTATTGCGGGCATCTATCAAGGAAAAAAGTCAATAAAAGAGCTTTTTGGTCCAAGTTCTCCATCCATGTCACTCTCACTCATACCATATATTCCATTCCACCCATCCATGTTCACATATCTTCCATACCACACCATTGGTGATGTCTTTCAATGTATCTTTGATGATGACCCCTTCACGTACTATAACTCATTAGTTTCCCAAGCTCCCTTTTGTCTAAAGCCTGATGGACCACATAGTGTGCACATTAGGGATCATACCATAGCCTTTTTTTTTTCCACATCTACCAAACAGGATCAAGGCATCGTCAAGGTAGTCTATGAATTTGGTGTTTATCAATTCTATACTTAGATTTAGAGAGCTAGGAAAAAGTCCTAAAAAATGAAAGAAAAATGGGAAAAAGTCCTAATTTACAGTACAAAAAAAAAAGAAAAAAGTTCTGAAAAATACAAAAAAATGAGAAAAAGTCCTTTAAAAAATACAAAAAATGAGAAAAAAGTCCTCAAAATACAAAAAAATGAGAAGAAGTCCTAAAAAATCATAAAAATAGTAAAGAGAAAAAATTCATCTAGTAGTGAAAACCACATCAGTGGCACTTTGGATAAGTAACATGGTGAAAACCTAGAAAAAAGGTGCCATGTGTAGTCAATTTTTGCTTAGTCATCTACTATCACTCTATCTAATCCTCATAGTCACCCTTCATTCATACCAACACCTTTACCTTATATCATCTCCCATTTGACATCCATAATCAAGCCTTGTCATCGTTATCATGACTTCCCAGTAGTTGACGTCTTCTACCATTTCCTCCTTCATCTTCCATCCATAATACATTCCTATCCCATCCCTATTGGTTAATCTTATACTCGACTGGGGGCAATTTCCTACCATCAGACTTCATTGGATTTTACACTTGTCATTGGAGGTCAAAATATTTTGAAAAGTAAAAAAACAAAAAAAAAATCCACAAAAGGACAAAAAAAATCAAAACATTTCAAAAATCTAAAAAAATCGTAAAACGACAAAATCATCATTTCTTCCATCATCCATTTTCATTCATCGTTTCATTTCTTTTTGTAGACACCAAAAATTGGTCTAGGCCTACGAGTACACATTCGACATAATTTTCTATAGTCTGTGGTCTTGATTAAATAATGTTAATTATTTAATTAACCTTTCTAACACATATTTCCTGTATTAATTAAATACCCCTTTTTAATTAATTCATTATTTCATAAATGACCTTTATTCAACTTGGATAATTAAATAAATCATATTTGTTTAATTATGTCCCTAACTAATTAATTCTCCCTTCTTAATTAAATATGTATTATTTAATTAAACCCCCTTTATCTATCAATTAAATAATTTATTATTTAATTACATCCCCCCTTTTATCATATTTCAACTATAATTAAATATCTTTATTTAATTACTCATTTAACCCCCTTTATCTATAAATAAATATTTATTATTTAATTATTCAATTCCACCTTTTCAATAGTCAAATTAAATAAATTATCTTTATTTATTTAATTAAGTCTCTTATTTTCAAATGTTGAATTAAATTAACATTTAATTCATATCTAATTATTTATGTCACATTCTTTTATCAATCAGTTGACTAATCATTTACTCACCTTCTAAACTCAAGATCTATTTTTAGTTTTCCAGTTATCTCCGGATTCAACATCTAATTATCTCTGCGAGAGGTCTCTCTATCACAACTAGTCAGTTAACTAGTTCCAACTCATATGCATGACGTGTTTATTAATTAAATATCTTTATTTAATTAATTAACTCATATTTTCATTCGAATGCATTATTCTTCAACTTCTAACTTTGTCTTTGACATTCAAAGTCTATTTATTCTATTTTCGAAGACTCTTAACTCAAGATTAAAATCTTGAGCTCGTGTTCTAACTCACGTTCTAACTTAATCTGTATCTTGCAGTATTTTCTGACTCATGTTCTAACTCATGTTCTATCTAACACTGAACTCACATTGCATGGCATTCATCAATCTTGTCTGTCGATCTCTCTTTGAATCTGAGTCGATCGTTCAAAAACCCAAAATCTATAAAATGACCTGTCATTATCATTATTCCTTCTCCTGAAATCATACACTTTTGAGAAGAGATTTATCTTTGATATTTTTCTTAGACACTCGACGAAGTTATACTTGCATTCAAAAACAAAAATCTGAGGGAAAGAATACTAAAAAGGCAAAATGGAGAAGAACAATCAAGATAATTCGAAGGGGTGAATGCATATTCGGTGAGAGCTTTCCATTAAATTGTTTAGTTTTATTATGTTTATTTCCTCGTTCTTTGTTGTTTGATTTTAGATTATTATTTAGATTAGGATTAACATTGTTTATTCTAGTTGCAGATCATCCATCATCATCATCATTCGAAAGATCTCATATCTATTTTAATCTACTGTTACACTTTCTTCATCATCTTTATCTATTATCTTCTATCATTTATTTCTCCTTCATCCTCTAGTCCTCTTATCCATTTTGAAGGCACACTCGTGATCTTTGAACTCGCATGTCCTCTTGAGGTGGCATACCTCTACCTCCTCATCATTCTTCCTTATACTAGGGAATATATTTTTCTTTGAAACAATGTGACAAGCTACATTGTCTCAAAGAGGGGAAAATGTAGACACTCAAAATTTTTACTCGCAATCATCTTATTTTTCATCTATTAATTAAATGGAAATTATTATCTATTTAATTAATTCATTTAAATACTTTATTCTATTCATTCATTAATGCATTTATCCAATTTATAAGAATTTATTTATAGGAACTTATCTATCCGCATAGTCAATCATTTATCCATTTATCCACCTACATAATTGGTCACTTATCCATTTCGTATTACTCCATTTTGCATTAATCATCAAAATATTCATACATGAACCTTTATCCATATACATATTTCATTAAATAATTTAAATACATAAAATCATTTAATCCATTTAATTCATTAAATCATCCATCCATTAATTTTAAAAGTCACTTTAAATATAATTCCAAAACCACTTTATATCATAAACCCACTCATTTATTTCTCTCATTTCAATCAATTTCAATTAATTTCAATATGCATTTCTCCACTTCAATATTTTATCCCACATCTCTCCCATAACTTGAATTCACCCTGTGAATTCATCTATAAAAGCCATTTCTTCTCACCAAAAAAGCATACAATCAATTGATACATTCAATTTCAATCATACTTTCGATTTCAATCAATTCTCTCTTCCATTCATCATAGCTTTTTGTTGCACTTGTGGTCATAAAAATTCCAAGAGCATCAAATGCATCAATAAAGATCATGGTAAAATAGGAAAATAATGGAGCTGATTTTCTCTTTGAATGCATTTGTTTTAGTTTTTTCATAGTTTAAATTTTTCATTTGTATTCATTTGAAAAGGATTTATTGATATAATGTTGGAAAAAAAATTCAATCTAGTTATAGTTTCAATTAGTTTTCAATTTTCAGCATGCACAAATGTAACTGTTCGAGGCACATTGAAAGGGAATTTCCCTATCCTTTAATGGCATCATGTTGCTTGAAACTCAAATCCCAACTAGCGAAATTGAGTGCAAGATCACGAAAATAAGAATTCTAGTAAACATATAAGAAACCCAAAGAGTTCAAGTTTAATTTCAAGCCAACAATCATGAAATATTGCTTGGTTGTCAAGAAACTCTTGATCACTAGAATCTATTGCCAAGCTATAAATCTTTTGATACACTCTCTCTCTTCAAATGAGGATTAAAAATCCATTCATCCACCCATAACTCATGGAGTTGAGAAACAATAAAACTATAATCCATCCAATAGAAAAAACACCTAGGTAGCATCAAAGAAGAAATTGGATTCATTTTGGGAAAATAAGGTAAGGAAATCTATACCCCAAGAATGGACTAGGTTATGACAATGATACCAACATATTCAATAATCGGGTAATAATGAATCCATCTACCCAAGATGTTATTGCTATTAAGACTCCCATCCATTGGCATCATGCTTCATGGATCTAGTATAACAAAAAATAGATTTTGATAAGTTATGATCATGGAAAGATGTGTACCACAGGCTTTGTTAAAGCATGCCAAAATTAAAACAATTGAAGGATAGACAAGGCACAAGGACAATGCATAGTAAAATTCCCTCTATAATTTCTTGTTTACTAGTGAACTTAGTATAATAGATAAATGTTAAGAGATCAATTTAAATCCATGGATTCTCATGCAAGGCATCAATATCACAAAATCATTCATGAAAAAATATAGGATCCGATAATGGAAAGACCTTCCCTATTCTCTTCTCAAGAATCTACACAAGTGTTTCCTATTGAGAACATCCCCCCTTGCATCTTTTGGTTTTAAATTTTATATAAAAACTCACTTCACCTGAAATATAGTGCTTTTGAGATCTCTTAGTCACATTGCACTCCAAAAATCTCAATTGTATCTAGAAAAAAAAGGTGAGTGAGAGTTGTCATGATTTCCCAATTTGAGACCCCTTCTCCATATGTGGATTTTTTCCAATAGTGATGGATTTTCTCCTTGTTTGGCACCACCTTTCCATCATTAAAACACTACTTTTCCCTTCATTAAAGCACCACGTTTTTTGACAGTGCTTGATGCATGTCTCAGACTCAAAGATTTTTTTAATATTTTAATTAACATGTTCATGAAAAAATCTGTTACATACTAAATAAAACACTCATGAATATAAATGCATTCATGCATTCGCTTGTTAAATGCATGCAAATTTAATTATATCCCATTTTAATGGCTTTAAGTAATTATTTTGAATAATTTCATTTATTTTCAATTTTAAATTTATCATTAATATCAATAATTAAGTTTTATAATTACTTGCATGTCCAAACTTTTATAATTGTATTATAATACTATCGAACTTAACTAAGCTCTTTAATTTTTTTTCTAGGAAATTGAAAAAGATACTTTATTTATTTTTTAATTATCTCTCTCAATTTAATAGCACTAGAAACAGGTTATAACAAATGACCTAGTGTTTTGTATTGAAACTAAAAATTTGGAAATGATTTAACTATTGTTCACCATAGTTGTTTGTTGTGAATGGTCACTGGTAGACATCTGGAGTTGTTGGTTTTGTAACCAATTCTATGAAGTTGAAATGAAAATACACAATTTTGTTCAATGAGATTGAGGATCGGGTTTTAATTGTATGGCTGAAAATATTCATAGAGAGTTGAAATCAAATTATGTTTCCTAAGTTGTTAATGAACTTTGCTTGATATCCTTCCCAATGGATTATTTTGTGATTGTTATTTATGGTTGACTGACATTGATTGAGTGCTTGTAGTAGTTACAATTGAATACTTCCTTTTGTAATTTTTTATCACCAAATTGGTATTAGATCCCAAAGATTTGGGGCTATTGAAGAGTGGGAAAAATGCCACCGAGAGAATTGAGAGGTAGAGGAGCTCAAGGAAGAGGTAGAAGAGGACATGATGATGGAGTCCTTGAATTGTTGCAAAACTTGAATGCATGAATGGATGCCATGGAGAGGGAATAGTGAAGAGGAACACCATTGGATGATTCCAATGAAGTTTAGGAGAAAGAACAGTTAAGATATATGAAGAAAATTAGGAAGAACATGAGGGATTCAAAGAGAAGTTGTTGAGGATAATACTAAGTATGGGAGCCAAATTGAAGATTGAAGTTTTCTTGCGCAAGGCTCAAGGGCCACATTTTTATGTGGTGGGAGTATGTCCAATCTAAGAGATGAAAGAAGAAAAAGGAAAAGATTACCTCATGGGATCATATGGTTGCTAAGTTGAAGGCCAAGTTCCTGTTGAGTGATTGTCAAATGAATCCCTTTAAAAGATTACCAAATCTCAAGCATATCAATTTTCCATCAAGGCTGAAGAAAAGCTTCAAAGAAGATAAAATTAGTAAGGGATAAATCGAGGAAGAGGTTATCGAGGAATGGGAAAAATGTTTGGAAGAGGATAGTAACAACAACAACAACAAGGGGTTAGAATTTCAAGTAGGACAAAAAATCAAGAAAGAGGTGGATGCCAAAACAAAGGAGGAAGATATGTTGGAAGAGGAGGTTTCCAAGGAAGTGGAAGAGGCTTTACCAGGAAATGTTTCAAATTTAATCAATATGTTGTTCACAAGAGTTGGGAGTGTCCAGAATCTTCACAAGGAGGCTATACAAGAAATGAATGAAGTAATCAAATTGTACATCTGAATCTAGAGAGTGTTGGATCATCGACACATCACCAAGAAAAACCTAAATCGGGAGAATCATTGTTACTCAAAAGTGTGTTGTGGAAGCCACCCAAGGAGAATCAAGAACAATACAAATGAGAGCCTTGTTCAAAACAAAATGTAAGGGAAAAGGTAAATTTTGTAAGTTGATTGTAGATAGTGGAAGTACTGATAGCATAGTATCTATTGAAATGGTAGAGAAATTGGGTCTTGAAAGAACCAAACATCCCACATCATATAGATTTTCTTGGTTGAAAAAAGGATATGAATTGCTAGCTAATGAATATGCTATGGTTGAATTCCAAATTGGTGGTTAGAAGGATAATATTATTTATGATATCATTCCCATGTATGTGTGTCATGTGTTTCTTGGCAAACCTTGGCAATTTGATAGGAAAGTGGTGCATAATTGGAGAGATAATACCTACACTATTAAGAAGAATAGATTCAAGCATACCCTCTTTCCTATGCAAGAACAAGAAGATGACAGTAGTAGTGGAAGCAATAGCAAGGTAATGTTGGTAAGTGGAAAAGAGTTTTTAAATGAGATGAAGAAGGAAGAAGTAGGAGTTGCTTTGGTTTCTATATTTTCTACTATGTTTACCTCTACAAGATTAGATGATTTTCCTAATCAAGTGCAAGATATTTTGAAAGAATGTATGAATATTGTAGCAACGGATCTTCCTGATGAGTTACCATCCATGAGGAGTATAAATCATCATATGGATTTGATTCCAGGGGATAGCCTTCCAAATAAGGCTATATATAGATTGACTCCTAAAGAGAATGAGGAGATTCAAAATAAAGTTGAGGAATTACTCAAGAAAGGTTTGATAAGAGAGAGTCTTATCCCTTGTAATGTTCCTACAGTTCTAGTGCCAAAAAAAGGATGTGAATGGAGAATGTGCACTAATTCTAGAGCCATCAATAGATAACTATTAGATATAGATTTCCTATTCCTAGAATTAAAGATTTAATGGATTGTTTGAGTGGCTCAATGTATTTTTCTAAGATATATTTGAAAAGTGGTTACCATCAAATTAGAATTAGACCTAGGGATGGATGGAAAATAGAATTTAAAACTAATTATGGAATTAATGAATGGGTTTTTATGCCTTTTGGGCATTATAATGCCTCTAGTACTTTTAGGAGGCTTATGAATGAAGTCTTGAATTGTTTTCTTGAGAAGTTTGTTATTGTGTATCTTGATGAAATTTTGGTGTTTAGCAAGTCAAAAGAGGAGAACTTGGAGCATTTGGAAATGGTTATGACAAGGTTACATGAGGATAATTTTTAAATTAACCTTAAGAAGTGTGTGTTTATGCAGAAAAAATTGGTTTATTTGGGCTTTGTGGTGTCCAAGGATGGATTGAAGATGGAGAAGGAGAAGGTTCAATCCATCATTGATCAGTAAACACCTAAGAGTGCAATGGAGGTAATAATTTTTCATGGCCTTGCTATATTTTACAAGAAATTTATTAAGAAATTTTAATCAAGTAGTTTCTCCAATTTTTGAGACAATGAGGGGGAACAAAAATTAGTTTGGATGGACACAAGAGGCTAAAATAAGTTTTGAATTTCTCATACAAAAGGTGAAACAATCTATTCTTACTTTACGTGATTTCAATAAAGTATTCCAAGTTGAATGTGATGCTAGTGGATTGGCAATAGGAGTTTTTCTTAGTCAAGAAGGAAAACCTATGGCTTATTTTAGTGAAAATATAAATGATGCTAAAATGAAATATTCAACCTATGATCTTGAGTTTTATGCATTAGTTCATTCATTGAAGAAGAGGAGGCATTATTTTCTTCCTAAGGAGTTCATTGGCTACACAGATAATAATGCATTGAAATTTATAAATATCCAATAGAATTTGAACCAAAGGCATGCTAAATGGGTAGAGTATCTTTAGAGTTTTAACTTTGTGTTGAGAGATAAAAGTGGACAAACCAATAAGGTTGTTGATGCACTAAGTAGGAGAAGCTTATTGTTTCATGAAATTCAGACTAACATTGTGGGATTTGATAGTTTGAAGGAGTTGTATGTTGATGATGTAGATTTCAAGGAATTATTTTAAGCTTACAACTGTTCTATCAATAGAGAGTCATGGATGGAATTTATGCTACAATAAGGTTTTTTTTTCAAAGGGAACAAATTGTGACTTCCTAGGGGATCAATGAGGGATAATTTATGAAGGAGAAACATTGTGGAAGCCTAGCAGGAAACTTTGGGCAAGACAAAACATATTTGTAGTTGAGCACACATTATTATTGGCCAAAGATGTGGGCAGATGTTAAGAAGTATGTGGAGAGGTGTAGATTTTTTCGATTGGAAAAAGGGAAGAGTCAGAATGCTAGTTTGTATCAGCCATTACCAGTTCTATCTAGACCATGGGATTCTATAAGTATGGATTTTTTTTTTGGTTTTCCTCATACCCAAAGAGGCAATGATTCTATTTTTGTAGTTTTGGATAAGTTCTCTAAAATAGTTCATTTTATTCCATGTAATAGAATTAGTGATGCTACCAATATTGCTAACATGTTACTCATGTAAGTAGTACAATTGCATGGTATTCCAAGAAGTATCATATTCAATTGTGACACCAAGTTTGTGGGGAATTTTTGGTGAACTCTTTGGATAAATTTGGGAACCCACCTCAATTTTAGTTCAAACTATCACCCCCAGATGGATGGCCAAATTGAGGTTGTCAATTAGATTCTTGGTGATATAATACAATGCCTTGTTGGAAACACACCCAACAATTTGGATATGGCATTGGAACAAGCAGAGTTTTCAAATAATGATTCTCCAAATCAAAGTACAGGTTTCAACCCATTTTACATTGTATATGGCATGCATACTAGAGGTGTTTTTGAACTTCAAAATATAGGTGACATGGAGAAACAAAATGCAAATGGTGAAGACTTTGCTAAGACCATCCATGACCTTCATGAGGAGGTTAAAAGACACATTGAAGGAAGCAATCAAAAATACAAATGATATGTTGATTAGAAAAGGATGGAGGTGCACTTTCAGGAAGGAGATCTTGTAATGGCTCACCTTTGGAAGGAAATATTTCCTACTGGTATCTATAATAAATTGAAAATGAAAAAAATTAGGCCTTATAAGATTCTTAAAAAATTCTCAAAGAATTCTTATGAACTCAACCTTCCCTCTAGATTAGGCATTTTACCCATCTTCAATGTCGTAGACTTGTTTCCTTATGAAGCTCCTATAGATACTGACACAATGGAGATGGAACTTAAAAATGTGGAGAATCAGCAGGGTACCACATGAGCTCCATTGGAGGTTGAATGCATCCTGGACACATAGTTGGCATGAAAAACCTGAGGCAACAATTATTTCCAATATTTGGTAAAATGGAAAGGCTATCTAGTGGAGGATGCTTCATGTTTATCTTCATCTCCTATCTCTAACCTATTTTATTCTTTGGATGACCTCATGAGTAGGAGCTTGTGAATCTTAATTAGTGGGGGAGCCTGATGCAGGGGGATTTTTCTCTATTTCCATATTTTTGTGTTTGTTTGGTTAATGTTATTTTTCTTAGTAATTGTTGATCATTCTATTTTTTTTGGAGAATCATTTTTTGTTAAAACAAAAGAAGAACAAGCCTTTTGGAGGGAGGTTCAATGGATGGTTGGTAGAGGAGAAAATTATTCTTTGAAGGGTTTTTCGCCTAGGAGGAAAGAAACAACTTGGTGTTTTGTATTGAAACTGAAACTTTGGAAATGATTTAAATGTTATTCACCATCGTTGTTTGTTGTGAATGGTCACTGGAAAACATCTCGATTCATTGGTTTTGTAACCAATTTTATGAAGTTAAAATAAAAATGCACGATTTTATTTGATGGGATTGAAGATTGGGTTTTGATAGTATGGCTAACAATCTTCATGGAGAGTTGAAATCAAATTTTATTTCCTAAGTTTTTAATGAAATTTTCTTGATATCCATTCCAGTGGGTTGTTTTGTGATTGTTTTTTTTGGCTGACTGACATTGATTGAGTGCTTGCTATAGTTACAATTGAATTTACTTCCTTTTTCTAATTTTTTTTCACCATTAATTTAGGAGGGAAAGTGAATAACTAAATAATCAAAGCAATTATTTAATTATAGAAGAAGAGGGATAGTTGACTTTTAATTTAATTACTATTTAATTAAAAGTAGAGGAAAAGGGATAATTAATTAATAGTGGAGGGGAAAAATGGAAAATATAATTAAATAAATGAGATTTATTTAATGATGGAAGAAAAGGCTAATGAATAATTAAATTATTAAAATAATTATTTAGTTATAGAATTAAAGTGAAAGTAAATAATTAAATAAATGAGAATTTATTTAATTATAGAGAAAGGATTAATTAGTGACGTAATTAAATAAATATAATTTATTTAATTAATCAAGGAAGAATAAAAGGGAAAAAATTAATAAAATTATTAAAATTATTTAATTAATAGAAGAAATATGACTTTAGACAATAATCAAATAATTAAAATTATTCAATTATGCAAGGGAAGAAGAGAAATTGATGTGAAAAAATGCCATTTGCAAGCTTAAGACATTTTTCAGTGTCTATATTTTTCCCCTCTTTGTTACAATGTGAAGTCATCTGAATGTTGTATCAAAGAACAAATAAATTTGACTCAATAATATGCCCTAGTGTGCCATGGTGAAGATAGGATAGACTTATGCCGCCTCAAATTATTTTGTAAATTTTGAAATATTTTCATAAAAAAAAAATTCCCTTAAGAAAATTTGATAGTAGATAACATGTTTATAGAAAATGGTTTCAGTTCTAGGACCTTGGGGTAGCTGCATTAGGGTTTAGACTCAATATTCAATACATCTAGTAAAAACCCTATCCTAGGGGGGTATAAATATGATTTTGTGGGTTAACCTCACATTTGAGTTAGGTTTCACACCTATAGATGGCTAGAGGGCTCTTAGGGCACGATATGTACCCCTTTCTTTGTGATTTTGTTGTTTCTTGGTAATTTTTAGGGCTTTAATGTGAGCAAACAGATGTGGTGCACCCTGTGCACCACAACTATAGTCACGATCACTACAAATAGGGATCGGTTTGCCACATTTTCTTGATGCAACACATCTACAATTTAGGGTTAATTATGTGTGTTGTGACATAATTGTTAAGTTTGACACATGTCTATTTGTGCAACATAATTTTTGTCTAGAATGACACATGTTATAAGGTGTGCTGTATTTGCGGAAGGGTGTGACACATGTGCATTTATGTGATGCATGTGTTTGACAATGCAACATATCTGAATTTATAAGTTGCATATGCAAATGTGTGAAACATATGACCATTGAGCCACATGTGTTAGATAGTGTGATGCATTTTTTGATTAGGTTTTTACCCTAGATTTGGATAAAATTTTCTTTGTGATTGATGTCAAATATGTTTTTTTAGAGTTTTCAATTGACGTAATGTGATTTCTTATGATAAAAGATGAGATACAATCCCATCTACACTTGAAAGAGTCGGCCATCTACTTTTAGACTACGAGATTGATTGCTCGACAAGGAGAGGGATTAGTTTCATGCCCTTGGTTTGTACTATGTTAGTTTCATGCCTGCGATTAGGGCTAATAGGGGATTGTTGATTGCCCTAGTAGAGAGGTGGAACTTAGACATGAGCTCCTTTCACTTACCCATAGGAGAGGCCACTGTGATGATGGAGGACATATGGTCGATTCTATAGCTTCCTATTCATGGAGAGCATGTAGACAATGATCTTGAGCATGGGTTTTCTAGTATCTAGAGTTCCTTTAAGCATGAGGACATTATAGATCTTGGCATGGAGTATGCGATCTGTTGGGATGTTTTGACTAAGAGATATGATAAGTTCATCATGGTTTTGTGTACTATGATCAAGGGGATTGTGATACCTAATCATTGAGTACATGGATTCCCTGTCAAATGGGGAGATATGTCAATTGGCATGATGGCATAGGGGACTATGTATACATGGGGACCATATCTTATTTCCATGTTATAGTTTTAGCTGCACGATGTTACTTATAGAGGGGAACAGTTCATCAATTGCAGTCACTATGCTACTTATGATCTAGGCTTGGGAGCATATCATTGTGTTCTGACATCTTGTTGGGAGACAACTTGGATCAGGGATTCCATATGTATACTTTTATGGAGGAGTGGTCACACAAACTAGAGTCTATGATGTAAGGTATTAGTGCCACACCATTGATCTTTTGGCTAGTTTCACATGGAGACCCTACCACCAGTGTTAGTCATGGGAGGATGATGGAGAGAATTTTCCATATTTTCACCAGCACACTACCTCATTGGGAGGACTGTACAGTCTCAAAATATTATCAAGTGGTATCTTCTAGAGTGAGTACTTAGGCAATTTGGGAAGAGACAAGGGGTCTTGTTGGTACCACCAAGTTTTCCAGGTCCTCTTGAGAGATTCAGCCATGGGGACCCATGATCAATGTGGTGACAACATAGCAAGATATTGATGCATTGCATCCTATTTAGTGGGGTGCCAATGTAGAGGTTGTTGATGTAGGCATGATGCCAAAGATTGACACATGATGGGTTGATCATAGGTTGATTCCCTTGACATATCTAGATCAGCCTACCCTAGTGGAGTAGAGGGGTAGAGGTTCATGTGGTAGATTCTAGTACAAAGGATGCGAGAGGGGAGGAGGCAGAGGCCAGGGAGATGATGGTGGAAATGGAGGTAGGGGATATAAGGGAGGAAATATTAGGAGTAGGAGGGATCGGGGACAGAAGAGGCAAAGCAGGAGGGACCTAGAGCAAAGGAAAAGAAAGAGGTGTCTATGTAGGAGGTAGAGCAAGAGGTATTGGGATTGGGAAAGGAGGAGATGGGAGATGAGGAGAGAGCAGATCAGGAGGAGGTTGTGGTGGGAGAGGGCTTGGGCAAGGTATTCTAGGATGTGCCCATTTTGGAGGCTATGGAGGAGGTGGAGGGAGATAGGTCGGTGGATCAATAGTTTGTAGAGTTATAGGCATGACTCTAGGTTTTTGAAGCATGTATATAGGAATTACAAGCAGAGGTGGATAGGATGACCACCAAGAGGGACATGGAGATTATTAGGTCACAAAGGGTCAACCAACGATGCTTAGATGGTGTAGGGGCATTAGGACTTCATCTAGCTTAATTTTTTTAATTCTTGATTTGTAGTTTTTTTGTGTGTTTAGGTGTCTTATAAGGTCATTTATGACCATTTAGAATGATATGGGTTCATTTTTGAGTGTTTAGAGGGTTTTTGATTAAAAGTGTAAAAATTGCCAAAAGTTGCCAAATGTGCAAAAATGTTGTCATGCAGCTTTGACAAGTTGTCAAAAAAAGCAAGAGATAGTTACATGAAAGAAATAAACCATTAATAATGTGTGGGATCAGTTGTAAATGAAGGAAACCTTCCAAAAGTCTCCAAAAGTCAAGTTGAGTGTTGGAAAACTATTTTTTAAATTTTTTAATGAATGAAAGCAAGTTTTTTGTGTTTTTCTCAACATTGCAGCTAATTTTGTCTTCTTGTATAGCCTATATGGTTGATGTACTAAGCTAAAATAATTTTGTATGTGCTGGCTCATGAATCTACCTTAATATTATTTTTGTGGCATTGAATTTCATTAATTATTTTGCAAGATATTGTAGTTTTTCTAAAAGTTGTCAAAACCCTTCTTAGGGTAACCCGAGAGGGAAAAATAAGATGTAACTTGGCCTTCCACCAGTGGAAAACCACCAAAATGGGTGGAAAGGCCTATTTTTATGTACTTTATCTTGTTCCAAGCTTGTAGAGGGCCATCTTGGATTTTCCATGTGTTTCTAATGGTTTGTAAGTCTAATATTTTATATATAGTGGACTGTGAGGTTGTAAAGGATAGTCTATATGCAATCAAAAGAAATATTGGTGAATTATTGTGATTGGGAAGGTGTAAGGAATATGTATGAAGATTTTTCAGAATTTTTCAAGGAGTTTTGGAGCTTTCTTGAACATTATTTGACAAAGTGTGATGACTTTCCTATAAGGACTGTATATGATAGTGTTGGGGAAACACTTGAAAGTTAAATAAATATAAGTCTAAAAGTGTTGTTTGTGCATATTTCTTGTTGGGAAGGGGTTTTAGAAGGTCCTACAGACCTAGTAAAGGTGTTGGATATCAATATTGGCACTTGTATGACAAAAGGTCATGACTGTCCCAAGAGGACTAGTTATATAGTCATTGATTAAATGTTGGTATCCAAGCAAGTTAGGGTCTGTTTATGAGTCTAGGTGTTTAATACCCATTGGGATCACCTTTAGAATATTTGAAAGAGGCTTCCAAATCTGTATTAAGTATTTGAAAACATCCCTTGTTGTTCTACATTTTTAGAGCGTTTTCATTGTAACATGGTACATGGAGTTAGCTAATGTGTTGAAAGGTATTTTAATAGTGTTTTCCTATGATGGTGTGTTGTCCTACCTTGTATTGGTGTTTTTTCCTTCCTATGAATACCCTAGAAACCAAGTCATCAAGTGTGACAAGGTTTACTAAGATTCCCCTTAGGTTTTTTCCTCTGAAGTCATTAAGGGAATGCCTTTGAATACAACCAAGTTTGTTGAGCTTTGTCCTTCCTATGTATCAAATTGGTATCAAATCCTAAAGATTTGGAAGTTTGTGTGTTATTGTTGAAAAGGTGAAGTGAAGAACCTAGATGCCAAAAGACTAGGTAGTGAGGAAGAGGAAAGAAAACCTAGGTGAGGTATCATGAGAAGAATTCAAGAAAAGAAAAGAGATAGCAAGATGAAACATCAAACACAGAAGGAGAAGATGACAATCAATAAGATAAGATCAGAGTTTGAAAGAGATATGGAAGAGTTTGAAAGACACATTAAGCTTATAGTGCAGTAGTGTCTTGAGAAATTATACCAATGAAATGTTGGGTATTGGCCAATGAGAAAGAAGGTAAAGTGACCTCTTAAGAAAATTATGGAAAAGAGAAGGAAGCAGTAGGAAGCTATCAAATTTATAAGGTGGTTGAAATTACTTGACAAGTCATCCAAGGAAAGAGATGTGGAAGAAAGTAAGTCTCACTATTTTGAAATTAATGAAAGATTTGAGTGTGAAAATGTAGGCATTATATTAAATGAAGAATAAATACTAAGTGAAGAAGATGGAATATTGTTTCATCCTAAGGAAGGTGATACTTGGTGAATGCATATTGCATTCTATTTTTGATAGTGAAAAGTTGATGAATAAAGAATATGTTTTGTGTTCTCTTAGAAAAAGATCATTGTTTAATTACATACATGATGAATTGGATTCTTTATTATTGGAATAAATGTATATGAATGATAAGTTTTTTGCAGAAGTAGGAGAAACTAAAAATTTCAATGATGAATGCATCCCTAAAGTGCAGAAGGAAGCATTCAGTCCATATATAGAGATTGATCACATCCTTTGGAAGGAGATGGCATGTTTAGGAAAAGAGGAGCACTACTTTGTATGAAATTCAAGAGCAATTAAAAAATAAGATGAAAGTGTTAGACAATGCTATTTATCAAAGGAGACCCTTAGATGACAAGTTCAGTCCTAAGCCAACAATAACATATATGGAGGATCTCTTGGGTGTTGAAGTGGAGTGTATGGTGCAAGGAGACAAGGAGGAGAACTCAAGGTCTCAATATTTTATTTCTAATCTTTCATTGGACTATGTATGTGCAGGTTTTTTAGACAAGGAGATAAAAATCATTAACAAGAAGGCTCTTGAAAGAGATCAGGTTCAGAGGAGGATGTCAAAAGAGGAATACCTTGCAAGGAAGAAAGAAGAGAAGGAGTTGAGTAGACAACCTAGAGAAAACAAGTGGAAGACACAAAGAAAAAGACAAGAAGACATCAATGCAATAGTCAAAAATAATTAAAAGACCAGGAAGAAAAAGAAGACCTGCACGCAAGTGGACTTGAGTTTTTTACTCCCCTTGGGTGTATGGTGCAAGGCCATCAGGGCCTCATCTAGCTTAATTTTTTTTATTCTTGAGTTTTAGTATGTTTGTGTGTTTAGGTGTATTATAAGGTCATTATGATCAGTTAGAATGATATGGGTTCATTTTTTAGTGTTTAGAGGGTTTTTGATTAAAAGTGTAAAAATTGCCAAAAGTTGCCAAATGTGCAAAAATGTTGTCATGCAGCTTTGACAAGTTGTCAAAAAAAGTAAGAGATAGTTACATGCAAGAAATAAATTGTTACTAATGTGTGGTGTTACTTGTAAATGAAGAAGGAAACCTTCCAAAAGTCGAGTTGAGTGTTGGTAAGCTGATTTTTAAGTTTTTTAATGAATGAAAGGAAGATTTATGTGTTTTTCTCAACATTGCAACTGATTCTATCTTCTTGTACAACCTATACAGTTGATGCACTGATCTGAAATAATTTGGGCTATGTTTTCTCATGAATATACTTTAATTTGGTTTTTGTGGCATTGAATTTCATTAAGTACTTTGCAAGATATTGTAGATTTTTTGAAATTTTTCAAAACCCTACTTAAGGTAACCCGAGAGGGAAAAATAAGATGGAACTTGGCCTTCCACCAGTGGAAAAAAACCAAAATGGGTGAAAAGGCCTATATTTATGTACTTTATCTTTTTCCAAGCTTTCAAGGGTTCCATCTTGGAGTTTTCATGTGCTTCTAATGGTTTGTAAGTCTGATATTTTGTATATATCAGACTATGAGGTTGTAAACGATAGTCTATATGCCATCAAAAGAAAGATTGGTGCATTTTTGTGATTGGGAAAGGTGTAAGGAATGTGTATGAAGTTATTTCAGAACTTTTCATTAATTTTTTAAGTTTTCTTGGCCATTATTTGGCAAAGTGTGAAGATTATCCTATGAGGACTATATATGACAGTGTTGGGGTAGTAATTGAAAGTTGAATAAATATAAGTCTAAAAGTGTTGTTTGTGCATATTACTTGTTGGGAAGGGATCTTAGAAGGTCCTAGATACCTAGTAAAGGTGTTGGATATCAAGATTGGAACTTGTATGATAAAATTTCATGACTATCCCAAGAGGACTGGTTATACAGTCATTAAGTAAGTGTTGGCACCCAAGCAAGTTAGGGTCTTTTTATGAGTCTAGGTGTTGAATACCCATTGGGATCACATTTAGAATGTTTGAAAGAGGCTTCCAAATCTGTATTAAGAATTTGAAAACATCCCTTATTGGTTTGCATTGTTAGAGTGTTGTCATTGTAACACGGTGCATGGAGTTAGGTAATGTTTTGAAAGGTATTGTAATAGTGTTGTCCCATGATGTTGTGTTGTCCTACCTTGTATTGGTGTGTTTTTTTTCCTATGAATACCCTAGAAACCAAGTCATCAAGTGTGACAAGGTGTACTAAGATGCCCCTCAGGTTGTTGCCTCTGAAGTCATTAAGGGAATTCTTTTGAATATGATGAGGGCTTGCAAAGACCTTATATATTTTATAATTTTGAATACTTGATACTTTATATTTGGCTAAAAATTGATGATACTATCTTTTATATACTTCATTTATGAACTTAATTATGTATGAAGACTTAGAATTTAAATGCTTTTATATAAATGTTTATTTTCTTTGAATGAGTGATTGAATGGTATTTAATGTTGTGATTGTTACATTATTATGTGTATTTAACTCATGACTAGAAGAGAATTTATTAATTAGATGAAGCGCTAACCCTTTTTTATATTCAAATGAAACTGGTGGCTAACCTATCATGAATCATTGGCCTCGATCAATTGACTTGTCAACTAACATCAAATTTTGACCAAACATGCATTCCACCTGATGGAGCCTCAAATTTTGTTCTTTGAGTTCCATTAATTATTTTTCCACATTACTGGTCTATCATGCTATTAAGAAGAAACCTAAGGTTGGGGTTTTATTTTTTCCTTCATGGAATCCTAGTGTTCTATCTTAAACCCTAGGTTGGATCTATTTTGTGATTACCTTTTTGAGGGAGTTTTTAAAACGACTTATGTCCCATTGACTTGTCTAGGTTAGGCCCCTATTAATAAATAGTGTTAAATATTTCTCCTGACTTTATTATTTCCTAAGTCTAGGTCAGCCCATGCCCTGTGTTTTAAGAACAACTTTAAGCCATCGTTTGTTGTTGGCCTAGGCGATGTCCCCTATCCCATTTTAATAATTGTTTTATTTTGCAAGGAATGTTTTTTAATGACCGTCGATCATCCTACAGTTGATCCTGACCATTCCCCACGATCTCATGATGGCCTCACCACTTGGTTTCGACAGATTGTGAAATCATGGGTGAGCACCATGTGTCTCAGCTGTCGATGTCGAAAAGGGATTAATAAAATGTTTAATATGTTATAAAGTGGGTTACTAAAACAACTGCGAGATGCACATGCTTGATATCAATGGTGGTGTTATAATCTTGATGAAAAGTTGCTCGACGGTTATGTTTGGTGCTAATGATGGCTATGAATGAACATGATTGTTGATGGTGGAATCAATGGTTGCCCACCATAGCATGATCCAAAGATGCAGGATGTTTCGTGATTGTGATAGCACGGGCGGGTGCCACATGTACTCCTTTGTTGTTGCATATTGTGGTGGGCCCTGGATGCTAACATGGAGATTACATAAGCCTTTTTGAATTTGGTCGTTCGATGATCTAACAAAAACAAAAGGTCAACGACTGGAATTTAAATTCGCATCAAATGCGACTGGAGTTGTTGGCACGGCATGCAAATGAGCTTTAATGGAAAATGAGATGTCTACTGGCTAAATTCAATCGACATAAAATATTTTCTTTCATTCTATCTTCACCACAAAAGAATTCAAGTATTTTTAAAGCAGTTTCGAGCCAGAGATAAAGTTTTTCGAGCAATCAAAGTGAAATTTTGGTTCTCTGCAAGTTGTCAAATCTCGTGAGTTACTTTTTGTATCACTGGGTTAATTTGGTTATGTTTTTGTGAAGGGTTGTAGTGTGTTGGTCAAGGGGTTTTTTGATTATTGTCATAGGGTTACTGGTTCATTTGTATTGTTGGAAATTGCATAGTTGCATTGTAGTTTTGTTTTCTAGGTAGCCCTAGTTTGTTCAAGGATTAAAATTTTAAGGAATCCCTAGTTGTTTGAGATGACACCACCAAAGAAGCACTCTGGCTATGTTGATTATTTTCAAAGGAATTTATATGATGATTTTCTAGATCAACTCCCATTATCAACAAATGACAGGAAGAGGGGTTTGGTTTTAATGAGTGGAAGAACCCTAGGTGAAGGACTAGTGTGCAAGAATTATAATATTGCAGATGTTAAGGTTTCTATGATGGGTCTGGAAATTTTTAGGCTGTGGTATGGACAAAATAACTTACCCCACCCCTTCTCTAATGGCTAGAGATATGACATGGGGAAACTAGCAATACCAAATGTGTTTCCTGGCGTGGACCTACTCAGAGCAGTGGCAACACGTTATGACCCTGTTACAAGGGTAATTAGGGATAATGATGGTGGGATTCTTCTAAGTATAAGTGTGGATGAGATTCAACAGGTTTTTGATTTGAGTGATTCTAGCTCATTCTTGGTCCAAATTGATCTTGAGGAGATAAAGTAGGTTTATGCAAGGTCAAAGCCTCTTTTCAGATTAAAGTTGCTTCCTCCTCATCTGGCCAGGGAAGGCAATTCAAAGATTCATATAAGCCCAAGTGAATAGGAGCCTTTCAGGCTAAGCTATTTTGCCAATCACTTTTTGGAAAAAATTTATTCATTATGCTAGATTTTGGGACTCAGCCCAAATACAGTGATGCCCATTGTATACATGTTCATGGGGGCTCAGATTCAGCATCCCAATTTCTCCATGGTGTATGAATATGCATCTTTTCTAGTAGGAAAGATACATGAGGGCTTGTTGAAGTTGCATGTGGGGGATGTTGATACTCCTTTCTTTTGGTATTCCCTGTTAATGCATGTGTTCCTGTACAAGAATACTGACTTCTTCTTAGAGAAGATGGAGTTGAGGCAAGAAGTAAATGGAGAAAGATTACTAGTATAGGTTTGGAGTGCAGACTTGTCTTACAACAAGGGAGGTGCCAGTTTTGTGCAGTTTGATAACTTATTTTCCTCTAGACTCAGGGCTTGATTGGTGGTAAATGTGCCTACAATTCCTAATGAGTTGCATGACTTCCTCAGACCAAAGGTGAGAAAACCTAATTTGAAGGTTTTCCATAATTGGGGTGTAACCCTTAAGCACTATCCTAAGGGTGTATGGTTTCCAGGGAGCCCCTCATATTCTCCCATATAATGTACCATCGATTTTTTGAGGTCATGTGGCAACTAGGTTGTATTCATGAGGACAACCTGACAAGTAGAGGAAAGGGGACTTTGTTCCCTGATTATACTTTTGTTTTAGATTTTGTCTTTTCCAAGGGAGGATGGGTCCACTTTGGAAGGTTTTTTGATGATTACCATTTGAAGAGTGGATCTAGGAGGCAACATGACCCTGAGGGATTCTTTGCCTTGTTCGGGAAACGAATTAAAGGTGGCAGGTTTACATATGAATTCAATTTTCCTAAAGACCTAATCATAAATGAATTTGGTTTGAATAGGTAGGAATTGAATAAAGAAAAATGGAATGCATATGAGAAGTTGTTGGCCATAGTGCATAGAATGGATCCAAAATATGATGCATTAATGGAGTTTACTCTATTCCACAAGAGAATTGATTTATTGTTGGAGAATTTTAAAGAGATTATGGGCACCTTGATGACCAAGAATGCCAATTTGGAATTGGACTTTGGGGTTCAAAGACCAAAGGTGAGGCTTGAAGAAACATGGCCAACTTATCAGCCCTCAGTTGATCGACCTCTATACAAGAGGAAGAGGAATGGTAACAGTGATGAGGATGAAGGAGATAAGAAGGGAAAACAAATAATGAAAGTATCAGAGCACCTAGAGGGATAAGGATTGTTGATCTGGATTCACCACTGAGAAGTGATCCTATAGTGCTACCATTAGAGCCAAGCCCTAAGAGGTAGAGAGTTGAGGATACACAAGAGAATTTGATGGATGAGATAATTGTGACTGATCAAGACATGTAGGTTGGTATCCCTTCCCCTCCTAGATCAACACAATTGGTTCTTTCTGACATGGATGTAAAGAGGCAATGTGTACAAGATGCGAGAATGGAGTCCTACAAGGCATTCTTGGATGATGATGCATTTGTGAAGACTCATGTATTCTTGCAACTAGTGTGGGGGATGAAAATAGAAGAATACCAGGACAAGTGCAAGAGAATGAGAGAATCAAGGCCTAATAGGTCTGATTAGGAGAATGATGATGAGGTTAAGACCGAATTAATGGAAGAATTCAAAAACATCACTCCTGAGGAGGGAAGAAGACTTGTGACTCAGGCTAGTGTCCTGATTTTTCCTAAATGGAACATAGTCGATGTAGAATTCAATACTATCTTACAGTCCAGGCACCCCATACAAAATAGTGAAGAAGAGGTTAAGGTAGCTTTGTAGGACTCTACCTTCAGTGAGGAGTATGAGACTCTAGAAATATGGGCTTTGGCACCCTAGGGAAGAGAGCCAAATGTAACTTATATTAGCCCAAACTTAAGGGGAGGGCTAATCATCAAGAGAGCTTCTGAAAATTCAACAACAGAAGCTACAAGCCTGATAGTAAATGTGGCCAAATTGGCCCAGAAGACAACTAAAAGGGAAGAGGCTGAAAAGAAGAGTTTGATGGAGAAGTACAATATAATAATTGGAGAATATAGTAGGATGCAACAAAGGAATGTTGAGCTGCAATATTAAGTAGATAGGTTGAAATATGGGCAGGTGGGAGAATCTTCTAGTGCTCCTCGTATCAAAGAATTACCTTCTATTTCAGGATCAGTCCCCCTACTACTCCAATTGTTTCTACTCCAGGATCCCCCATCTAGACACCCGATCTCGGTCCTACACAAGGGCCAGTTGAAGAAGAAGTTGAGTATTCTATGGATGCCACCAAGAAACAAATGTTGAGTAAGATTACAAAATTACAAGCTTCCTTAAAGGCAAGTGAGGATGGTGCAATTTCCAAACACAATGAGGTGGTTGACACAATTTTGAGACATCTAAATGAGAAGGTTGATGGTAGATTACCATCTATGCATTCTTTATATTCTTTATTCTTGGATGGAATAATAAAAATCAATAGGGATCGAGAAATAGTTTTTCCTTTGGTTGAGGAGTGGATCCCTAGGGCCAATGATCTAGATATTATGTACAACGCCTCTAGGTTTGATGCAGATAATAGGCCCCAGTCATTGAGACCTATTCAAATCTTTGTGAAATCATTGAAGGGATTCCAAGCCCTACTTGGTGATCTGAGTAGAAGAATTAGGGAGTTAGTAAAGAGATTTGATGACTCGAGTGATACTCTTTTACCAGACATCATTGATGCACAAGGAAATGTTAAAAAATTACAACAGTGGAAAAATAGGGCAGAAGAAGTTATTATTGCACAAATCAAATTGATTTGTGATGATTCAGACTATGATTTGTTGGTGAGTAGCATGGATAAAATAATTAACACCAGCACATTCTTAGAGTCTTTTGAAAGAGAGGCCAATCAGGTTGCAATGAAATAAACACCTTACAATACTAAGGTGAATGAGGTATTGAATTTTTATTGGCCAATGATTGAAGAGTATCAGTGATGGGTGGAAAAATACTTAACCGAAGAGGAGTAAGATGATGTCTACTATTGACAACTAACAACTCAATGGTTATAGTTATAACTTATTGTGGTTTTGATGTTGGGGATACGGATTCAGTTCTATCATCAAGATATGCATCTAAGACGTCAGTGCCTTAGTGATTTCAATCCAAAATCACAAAAAAGACACAACCAACTATGCCATAAAGTGAAAACAGGCACAGTTTATCCCCCATTGATCCTACTAAGGAAAATGAATGCTAACAACAAACAAATTTAGCACAAACAGATAACCATGAAAGACCAAACTATGAACACACAAATATATGTGGGGAAAACCTTTCCAAGTAAAAAACCCCACCTCCAAAACATTAAGCTCACATGTATTATTCACTAACTAGAATGGTTACAATACAAGATTAGAGCTATGCTCTTCAGGATATTACATCTTGGTCATCTGGAGAAAGATACAGGCAACACAAACCAGAATCTCACATAGTTACAATGTACTCAAGACATAGTGTGTAGATTCCCTTCAGCTCCTCTCAAATGACTATCACAGCCAGCCTCATGGCCACCCCAACCTCTTGGCCTCACAAGTTCATATTATACCAGATATGAGAGTCAAAGTGTTCATTGTAGAACAACTCAAACACTCTCAACCTGTCTTTGTTATTTCTCATCATCAATCTCGAACTGCACACAAGATTATTTATAATCTTACAACGTGTGCAAACCTTTTCAGCCCATCCCTGCCAACAATGGTCATCCAGGATAATAACTATCCTTCCTACAAGCACCCATTCCCTGATAACATGCAATGACCATGCAGATGCATTGAGCCACCCACTCATTAAACAGGCCCTAGACACATCTATCAACCAACCTTTAATACTGCAGCTCATTCGCAATCAAGAAAAATAACACTTTGGCCAATGGGACCTCAAAGAACTTTCCATGTGTTGCCAATCCATTCGCCTATCACTTCTGATAGTTGGTTCTGCTCGGTCAAGCTCGGTCTAGCTCGATGTATTGAGCTCTGAGCTCACCCAAGCTCTTACCACGTTACCATAGCCCCAACCGATCAGCCTCATAGTATGACAGTAAGCCATCCGAGCTCACACCCTGACTCCACCATGCTACCACACTGAGCTCAAACCTTCTTTGTCATTGGCCAACCAGATCCAGTCAACCTGCCACATGCCAACCTATCATTTTCCTGTCGTTCTGCCACCAAGTCCAACTCGGTTAAATTCTGCCCCGAACTCATTCGAGCTCCTACCGCGCTACCGCAGCCCTGTCCAACATGCCTCATGGTATGGCGGTAAACTTGTTCGAGCTCGACTTTGGGCTCCACCGTGCTACCATTGGGCTTGAATTTTCCCATCACGATATGATGGTAACCATCAACCAGATTGCTGGTGGTCTTACCGCAACCACCACGGTCAACCAGAACACTAGCCGCAATATGGCACTAACCGCCAGCCAGGTCACGGGTGGTCTTACTGCGGCCATCGTAGTCAGCTAAAGTGTTGGCCGTGGTATGACAGTAACCACCAGACTTGACTGCAGGCAATCTCACTGCGTTACCGCAGTGAGTCGACCCACCACTTGTGGTATGGTGGTAACCATTAGAAACACTGTAGGCAATCTCACTACGCTACCGCAGTGAGTCAACCCGTCGCCTGTGGTATGGCGATAACCATCAAGACCACCATAGGCGGTCTCACTGCACTACTGCAGTGAGTCAACCCACGACCTGTGGTATGGCGGTAACCATCAGAACTACCACACATGGTCTCACCGTGCTACCGTAGTGAGTCAACCCGCTACCTATAGTATGGTGGTAACCGCCAAGACAACAACAAGCGACCTTACTGTGTTACCGTGGTGAGTGAACTCACCGCGCATGGTAAGGCAGTTACTGCCTAAATAGTCAGACATAGCTACCACGATAAAGGCCAAAACATGAAGGAAAAGCCAAAGCCAAAGGGGAAACGCTAGAAACGTTGAGGCAAAAAATTCCCAACATTTGTCTCCATGGCAGATTTTTGGCGTAGGTTTTAAGGTTTGGCCAATCCAACAATTATTATCTAATGAGTTGAATTAACAAGAAGATGCTCCAGGACTCGGTGAATGTAATCATATTTTTGAAATGTCACAAAGCGGTCCAATTGACTGGTGACATGTGTATTTTCTGGCCGGATGCTTGTTTGCTCCTTCATTCTCTATAAGAAGAATTTCAAGGCCAGAAATAAGGGTTAGCAAGTTAGATATTTTGAGGTTGAGTCTAGGCATAGTTGCAGAGCAAGTTGTAAAGCATGTTGTATAATGATACATTTCAAACTCATGTATCTCCTTTGTATAAGCATATCATAATTTTGAATAATATAATCAAGGGTTATTGCATTCATCTCATTGTTTTGGTGTGTATGACTTCTATTTTGGCTTTAATTGAAAGAATTAATTAAAATGCTTCAATGGAGTTATAGGTGGATATGTTTATAAAGGGATTTGGTAAGAAGTATTGGGTGAGGATATAAATTGATGATGTTGTAAGGAAATATTTTTAGAGATCTTATATGTTATGTGTTTGAATTTGTCATGGAATTTTAAATGTTTGTGAATCTGACTCCCCAATGGAATATGGCACTAGTCTAAATCGTATGTGTTTGTGAGGTTTTGTGTCTACTTGTCTTTTCTTAGGGCTTTCTACCAAATTATAAATAAAATGACTAGCTTAAGTTGTGAAATATTATTGTAACCATCTCATGCTCCAAGTAGCTGATACTATTGATGAAAATCCAATTCAATTCAGTATTACCCTATTTTGTTGAGCTATTAAATGGGATTATCTATTAATTGTTAATGATTGTTTATAAGTTTTGTGTAGAGATTATAAGCACATTAAAGGGACCACCCTCCTAGGTTTTGCAGAGCCCAAAGTGTAGCAGGTTTATTGTTAAAATCCTCGTCAGTTGGTCCAGGTCCTTTGAGTTGCCTTTGATTACAATCGGCAATTCTATAGGTAGAATAGAAGATAAACCTGGTTACAATAAAAACAACCAACACCACTATAGTTTTGTTCGACACCAACTGAAGATGATCACAAGATCTTCATAATTGTTCTTCAAGCACTCCAAAATGTCTTTAATAGTCCGAAGTTTGCTAGATTTCTCATTTTTTCTCATTTTCAAATAAGAGATGATATATATATCCATTCTCAAGATAGTTTAATGTTAATGCATTAGTTTTTTATTTCATGTAGATTTCAATTTTCAATTATTAGTTGAAACATTTTTTACTTCACCCCTCTTTGGGAAAATTCAATGGAAATAATAAGAAGAATTTGATATATTCTTGTTGTTAGATCCCTCCAAAGGTAGAGTAGGGCCCACTCTTCCAAGGAAGGTGATCCTGTTAGTTATTAGTTCATCTTTATTCTCATTTTAAGTTGAATTATTTTATCAATATAATGGTAAAGTAAATCTTAAATCTAAGACTACAATGTTTAAATCATTGTTTCATTACTATATTGATTAATTAGAATCTTTGTTGTTTTAATTTAGTTTACTTTTTGGTTAATTGGATTGAAGATAAAATAGTTAATCATTGTTGAGTAGTTATATTCTTAATGGATCATGTGCAGAGAAGAGATTATTACTTGTGAGATTGGATGTATGAGGAATGGAGTAGTTTATTTATTCAGATAATTAGATTTTAATTTTGTTGATTAATTAGATTCCAATTCTATTGATTAGTTAGATTCTCATTTTTCTACAAGATAGATTTAGTTTAATCATCCATTCCACATGATCTGATTTAGCTTGGAATAGAACTTGTCTCTGCACATTTTCTCTTCTGGAATGACTTGTTTCATTTAGAAGCTTTAGAATAAGTTGAGTAAGGAATAGATTAGAAGAATAGCATAAAGACACTTCTAAAGGAACAAACTTGAACCACTCCTAAGAAATCGGAGCAAACAACAAAAACCCCCCAAAACCAATCCAACTCTTATTGCGGATAGCTTTAGACACTCTTGGGTGGACAATTAAATCTTAAATGATTAGGGAATTATTACAAAAATGACCCCTATCCATCATTTTTGGCGCCATTGTCGGAGAATGATATTTCCTTATAAGAAAATTGAAGCATTAAGTGTTAGTAAGAATCTCTTTATTGGTTGATGAAAAAGCAAAGAGATCGGTTTGGAAGATTCATAAGAAATCTAGTACCTTCTTTGGAAGGATCTCAAGTACACACTCTCATTTCATCATCATCCACTCAAACAATCCCCAACCACAAGGTAAACATGGATAGCGACGGAGAAGGAGAAATTGAATAAGAGGTTCCTAATAGAACATTCTCTTTTCCTATTGCCATTAATAGGAAAGTTAATGAACTTCCTATGAAAAATATTTCACCCTTTGTTTTAACTACATTTTGTGGGAAAAATTTGGAGGACCCTAATCAATTCTTGTTTGAATTCAAAGTATTGTGTCAAACTTATGATTATACATTTGATAATCAAAATTTGAAACTATTTCCATCCATTCTAAATGAATTAGCCTAGTGTTGGTTCATGGGGTTGAATGTTAATTCCATTAACACTTGGGAAGAAATGGAACCATTTTTTTGGACAAATACCAAGATTACTATTGGGTTAGGAATAGGAAAGAGGAACTATTTAAAATGAAATAGTTAGAAGAGGAGAGTTTAGAGGATTATGTGGATCAATACCAATTTGTTTTGAAAAGATGTGGGAATGAGTTGGATGAAGAAATTAGAAAGTTCATTTTCCTTAAAGGAATTAATGATGATTCAAGAGATGCCTTGAACTTGATAGGAAAAGGAGACATCAATAAAATTACTTTTGAAGAAATAGTTGAGATTTATAGGAACTATTCAAGAACTAGACCAAGCTCTAGGGAGAAGAATAGGGGTTCATCTACTGATGTTTTTAAGGTCATGGAGGAAATAGAAAATTTAAAAATTGATATCCTTCTCCACCTTAGTTCTTAGCCTAACAAAAGAATAGTATAACTATTGGATATATTTTCCTAAATGTAGAGACAAACATCCATTAAGGGAATTTCCTCTCAATCAGGCAGATTTGTGTAACATTTGTGAGAAGCATTCCACTGGTAAATGTAATCTTCTTTCGGAGATTAAGTACCATTTGAATAAACCTTCTAAATATTTACCTATGGAGGAAGAACTTGACAACATAGGACAAAGGAAGTTTAACCCTACTTTTGGAAGACAATCTAATCCTAGAAATAATTCTAATTGGAGTTTGAATCAATGGAATCCTCCTGGTTAGTTGAATCCACAGTCTCATTGGAATTCTTAAAAAATGCCAATCCAACCTCCTTCTATGGAAACATCCTAGGGATCGCCGTGGGGACAACCCAAAATGGGATAATCCTTAATGGAACCAACCACACTTTCAACCTAATCAATATCAGTGGAAACCTAATCAACCTCAATGGTGGAATTAGGGACCAAGAAAACCTTGGAATCAAAATCAATCACTTTCTCCTAGTTCCACACAACCTTCAAATTTTGAGGTAGTAAACCAACCTCAAATTCTAGCTCAGCTAGTTCCAATCCAAAAAATATTAAACCTCAACAACTAGCTTAAAATTTTGATCCTAATATACTTGGCTTAAACAATATTGATTTGAAAGATATTCAATTGAGGACTCGATTAGTATCATCAAAGGCTGATTTGATTAAAGATAAAAAACAATAGGATTTGATGAAGGATTCATTGCAGAGGAATAAATATATTTCTTCTAATAAACAACACCATTTCCTGCATGACTTCAATAAGAATCAATGGTTGAGAATCAAAATGAGGATAAATAGGATAAATAGGATGATTTGGTATATTCCCAAATTATTAGAGAACTTAAGAAGATTACCATTTAAATTCCACTTTTGAGAGCTCTACGTGATATTCTAGAAATTAAGTGGGTGGTTAATTCTTTGTGTTTAAAAACACCTGGAAGGAAAAAGAAGTTACCTCCCACAATTTAAATTGGAGGGAAACTATCTAATGTTTTATCAGGGAAATTGATCCCTCAGAAGTATGGTGATCGAGGAAGTCAAGTGATTACCCTTAACATTAATGGAATTGAACTTCCAGATGTCCTTATTGACTTAGGGGTTTCCATTAATGTTATTACAACTAAAAAATCTAACAAATTGGGAATCACAAATGTTCAACCAACAACCACAATTTTATAACTAGCAGATCAATCAATTACAAAACCAAAAGGGATCCCGGAGGATATCATTATTGCCATCGATACATGGGAATATCCGATTGATTTCCTTGTTTTGAAAAGTAAGCAAAGAAATTTAGGATATCCAATAATTTTTGGGAGACCTTGGTTGGAAAAAAACACTACCCTTATTAATTCTAGGTCTAGAATCATGAACATATATAATGGAATCAAATAGAAAAAAATATTCATTTACCCATCAACAAAACCCTCTTTGTCATCTGAAAACTAGAGCTAGATTGATGGACTTAATTCAAAAGATGATGAGGTCTAAGAACTTGCAATGGTAACATTGATAGAGCATGTGGAAGAGTATGAATAATGTATGAATGAGAAGGATCTGAAAATCTTGAAGTTCATGATTTTATTGTTGATCAAGATCACTACCCTTTAATTAATGTCATGAATTCTAATTCAAATCATCATAAATTCCTCCATCAAATTTTTCCACATCCTTATCCTTAAAACAATTTTATTGGAGACCCCTCCACTCTTCCAACGAAAACTAAGAAAATCTTAGTGTAAGCAAATAAGAATTTACTCATTAATGGATATTTACCAAATAAGCAAGAAGATTATCTAAAAGAGATTTTAGAAAAGAATACTAAATAATTCTCTTGGGATTGTAAGGACATGAAAGGGATCCATCTTGATATCTATAAACACCATATTTGCACTGAGGATGTTAAACCTATAAGACAAGCTCAAAGAAGAATTAACCCTACATTAAGATATTTTTTGAAACTACAAATAGAGAAATTGCTTCAAGTGGGATTCATTTATCCTATTTTGGATAGTCAATGGGTTTCTCCATTGGTCATAGTACCCAAGAAAAATGGTAAATCGAGAGTATGCGTGGATTATAGAGAGAAAAACAAGGCTACTAAGAGAGACTATTTTTGACTACCTTTTATAGATCAAGTATTGGATAACTTATCAGGCAGTAGTTACTTTTCTTTTCTTGATGGTTTTAGTGGGTATAACCAAATTCAGGTAGCTTTGGAAGATCGAGACAAGACAATGTTTACTTGCCCATGGGGTACCTATGCTTATAGAGTCTTGAATTTTGGACTGTGTAATGCACCTGCAAATTTTTATTGTGTTGTTCTTGCCATTTTTGCAGATTTAACAGCAACATGTGTAGAGGTATACATGGATGATTTTATAGTCCATGGTAAAACTTATGAGGAATATTTGAATAATCCAAATAAAGTTTTGAATAGGTACAAAGAGAACAGGTTGTCATCAAACCATGAGAAGATTCTATTAATGATGATTGAAGGAATTGTGTTGGGACATCATGTGTCAAAAGAGGGAATCAAGGTAGACCCTCAGAAAATTGAGGTCATTTTGCAGATGCCAATACCTCAAAGTTAGACTAAAGTGAGAGGTTTTTAGGACATGCTGGATATTACAGGAGGTTTACAGAAGGGTTTAGTAAAACTGCAGGTCCTTTGTTTAATTTATTAAAAAATAATTCAAAATTTCTTTGGACTTCAATGTGTCAACAATCCTTTGATGATATAAAATAGGCCTTAACAACCTCACCTATCATAACTAGGCTAGTCTAGAGTGAGCCTTTTCATACAAATGTAGATGCATCTAATTATACGATCAATTTAGTTCTTGGATAGAAGGACGAATCAAGAGTGATGCATTTCATTTATTATATAAGTAAAAATCTTAATCCAATCGAGCAAAATTATACTACTACTGAAAAGGAATTTTTAGCAGTTATGTATGGCATTAATAAATTTAGACATTATATTTCTTGTTATAATTTTTTTTGTGCATATAGATCATACAACTATTTGATACCTGATGAATTAATTTGTGGTGGTAGGATGCATCATTCGATGGTTATTGTTATTACAAGAGTTTGATATAACAATAGTTGATAAACCAAGGAAAGATAATGTAGTGGTTGAATTTTCATCTAGGATGGTTTTATAGGGGAATAATTAGTGGAAGATGCATTTCCTTATGAACAACTATTTTCCATATATGTTCAATTGCCTTGGTTCATTGATATTGCTAATTATTTAGTAACAATATGTCCTTATTTTTTATCTAAACAACAAAAGAGACTAATTAGAGAAAGTTCCAGATTTGAATGGATTAATGGTATGTTGTTTAAGATGTGTCCAGATCATTTCATGAGGAGATTTGTACAAGAAATAGATGTTTATGATATCTTGAAGGCATGCCATGATGAACTAGGTGTAGGTCATTATTCTATGGTGAGAACAATACATAAGATTATTGGAGTAGGCTATTTATAGCCAACAATGACTAAGGATGTGGCTCACTACATCGGGAATTGTGACCAGTGTCAGAGAATGGGAAGGCCTACACGTTCTACATAAATGTTGCTTCAAACACAAGTTTCCTTAGAACCATTTGAGAAATGGGGAATCAAATTTGTTGGTATCATAGATCCACCATCAAAAGAAAATAAATATATCCTTGAATGTACTAATTATGTCACTAAATGGGTAGAGGCCAAGGCATTACTACCTACTAAAGAAGAAAGAGTTTCAGATTTATTATATAATAATATTCTACAAAGGTATGAAGAACCTAGAAAACTTGTATTAGATCAAGGACCACAATTTATGTCTTTAATGCTTTAGGAATTTCTTTAGAGGTATCAAGTTCAACATAGGAAGTCATCACCATACCATCCTCAAGCAAATGGGTGGGTGAAGGTGACTAATAGAGAACTGGAGAATATACTCACAAAGATAGTTTCATCTCAAAAGAGTGACTGGTTTGATAGGTTGACATAAGCTATTTGGGAGTATAACACCACTTGGAAAACAACCATAGGGTTTTCTCCATATGAGTTAGTTTATGGGAATATGCCTATTCTTACTATAGAATTTGAACTTGAAACACTTAGATAACTTTAAATGTGGTTATAGACTTGACTAAAGCACAAAAAATAGAGTGTTGCAGTTGAATAGGCTAGATGAAATGAGGATAGAAGCTTTGCATCAAACTAAGATCATTCAAAATCAAAGGAAGCAGTGGCATGACAAGAATATCCACGGTAAAAAAATTATCATAGGAGATTCGGTATTGTTGTTTGATTCATGGTTTCAATAATTCAAAGGGAAGTTGCATACCAGATGGCTTCAACCATATGAGATTAAGCAATTTTTTGATAATGGGGTTGTCCAACTAACATCTATTGATGGAGAGAGGAAGACAATGTTGGTAAATGGACACAGGCTTAGGATTTATCATAAACTAACATCAAAAGAAGATTTTACAACTAAAGTTCAATCAAGGATAGAAAATTTTACCAAGGAAGATTTTTCTTCTTTGGGTAAATTGTCTTGTCTTTAATATCTTTTAGTTTTCCATGAATAAAGAAGGTAAACTGAAAACCAAAAATGGCAGTTTACCTTCCAAAATAAAGAGAGTAAATTGAAAACCATAAATGGTGGTTTACTTTCCAAAAAAATGAGATTTTTCCTAATGTTCTTGTATTTTGTAGGTACAAATCTAGAGAGATTCTGATGTCTCCTCACAAAAATAGAAAACTATTGATGGCTCTTGATCGAATTGGAAGTCAATTCCTTGATAAAGCTTTGATTAAATGTTCAAATTAATTCAGTTCTTGATGACTCCTGATCAGTTGTTCTCAATATTCAAAACATATCTTGAGAGTAAGACTTTAAATAGCTCTGAAATGCTAATGATTAGTTGGAGCAGAGAAATTAATGCATCATTTGAAGCTTTCAGCTTCATTTTTTTTCTAACTTGTTTGTTCATTGTGCAAGTATAAGTTCATTTGATATTTAATATTTTCATGGTTTGACATCACAACATGTGGAGAAAAGTGGGTTCCCACAAGGTTTGATCCCAACATGCTACCCTCTTATTTTGAGAGGGATATGAGTGAAAATTATTACATTTATCAACTGTGATAGGGCACACTATACAATCTGGCAAACTCTGACAGATTCTCATCATTTTTGAAAATAGAAAAGATTATTCCAACTAATTTTTCTGTCAAAATATACTATTTTTCAACATCGATGTCATTTCATACCATCAAGAGGTAGGCATTTATATGATGTATTTATTTTTGAAATTTTAAATGCATTAAATTATTTTTCTTAAAGTTGTTATAGAGGTCATATCATCATGTTAAACACCAAGTGTAATTTATTGAGTGGTTATAATATGAGGTGTCATTACTTACTTTTTTTCAAAGTAATAATTATGAAGTGATGGTTTTAAAAGAAATTAATCTATACATCAACATCAGTGAATGTAATTCTGCCACCTATCGTTAGCAAATTTCAAAACAATTTCACTGATGAGAAGTTTCAGGCATGCAAAGTGTACTCTAGTATAACAAATATTATGGTCGATCAAACAAATTTAATGTCCAAGTGTAGAAGAAATAATTACTTATTTCAAATTAATTTGTCAACAAAAGAAAACCCATCGTCATTTCTGCAATATCCCCATTTCTACATATTTCCTAAATTGTTCCAAAGTTTTTGAAATTCTTAGTCTGTAAAAAATGGGTTACAAGAAAATAGTTGAGCCAAAGAAGGCCATTATAGATAGTGAAACTAGAAGATGGTTGTAGCACATGGGCTGTCTAGACCTCATTCTTAAATATGAAGGTTATGAGTGGGATGTGTTAGAACCCAAATTTTCCATTAAAAAACTAAGGGGTTTTACTCATTTAAACTCATTATTTTGCTATCCTCTTCGTGAAATAATTCATTTTACCCTCATTCATGATGTTAAAATACCTTTTACCGCCATCGTTTAACCTTCATAGCGTCTACCTCTTTACCGCGACCTTTTGTAAAGTGGCTCGCGGTATAGCAGTGATGGTAAAGCACAGTCATGATAACACTTACCACCACACTGTGCGCAGTCAAACCATAGACCATGGTAGCATGATGGGCAATGAGTCAATGATGAGGAACAATCAGACCACCATACCACAGAGGATCAAAACATAAACGGAGGTTGAGTGGTAAGGAGATGGACGGTGAGAGAATTGGCATGGATGGTTACCGCTACACCGCAGATAGTGAAAATGTAGACTGCGGTAGTGGGCTGGATAAAGGTAAGTAGTGAGGTGGTAGTTAGTAAGGGGTTACCACAGTACCGCTGGCAGTCATCACAATGATTGCGGTAGTGGGGACGGTGGCGAGGCTGGTGGTCAAGACGATTACCATGCAACCGCCTAGGGTCAAAAAGGAGATCGTGGTAATGCAGGGATAGCAGTTAATGTCGATTAATGTGGTGTCACGAATAGTCAAGTCAGAGACTATGGTGACACAGTGGAAGGGGGGATAGCAATGAAGCAGTGGTTAAGACCAGTCACCATGGTACCACTGGTAGTTAAAACACCGACTGCGATGTTACAGTGGACTACAGGGGAGAAGTCAAAGTCAAAGCACCACGGCACCATGGGAGGAAAAAACACAGACCATGGTAGGGTGGTAAATATGAAGGAAGCTATGGAGATAGGAAATATTAAAAGTGGGAAAAGTGTTATGATATAAAATAAAATGAAAATGCAGAGCTGTGTTAAAATATTTAATTTTCCGATAAGGCAACTTAATTAAATATTTTAATTTCTGTCAATCAATGTGAAGCGGTTGTAACAGGAAAATGAAGGGTCATGACCCTTGGTATGAATTGTATAAATATTTTAAAAAATCAGTTAAGGGGAGGACAGGAGTTAGATTTTTATGAAAAATAATAAGACTGGGAATACAAATAATGTATAGACTTTTTGAAGCAGAATCAATGGACAAATTATTTTGAACTAGTGAAACCCATTATGTCTTTAGTTGTTGAGATGCTATAATTTTTTTATTTTCCTATCTGGTTGTCTCCAATTAGAAATCTTAAAATCATTTAAATCAACATATCAAATATATTTCTGATTTATCGCAGTGCATTTTCACTTTGTGGGATTTGATTAACTAGTGTCTGAAAGTCAGAACTAAATTATTTTAAACAAGTCTCAGTGATTTTAGGACTTTTGTTGGATGGTTAAAGAAGAACTTGGTAGGAAAAAATTCCAACACAATTTATGCAAGTCATAAATTTGGTGAAGTCACATGCCAACCATAGAATTTTATTTTTCAAAGTTCCTAACAACTAGAACTAAGATAGAGATGGAAACACACATACAGTTCTTGATATTTTTTAACTCCATTTCCTAGGTGGATAGAAGGCATTGATCTACCATAACCTAGATGTAAAATTCATATAAAAAGAAATATTCAAAATCTTTCTTTTGTGTAGTAGGAGTAGTTTTAGTCATTTTGTCTATCCACTCCCAATAGCCATTGTGGGTAGATTGTTTGGCAGGAAATGTATTTCAAATCTAGATTTTTCATATAGGTTCACCCACCTACGTCTAGCAGAACCTAAGGAGCAAAAGGTTCAATTGTATAATTGGCCTTGTACATTGGCCAAAAGTGTAGTAAGAACTTGGCAAACTCTTTTGGTTAAAACCTATATTTTTGAGAACCAATGGTTTGGCAACTCTGTTGGGGAATGTTAAATTGGACCTGAGCCTTCATCATAGAGTCAATATTTTGTAGAGGACTCCATTGGGAACAAAGAACTACAAAATTTTCTCACTTTTGGAAAGTGAGTGGTGACTCTAAATGAAAAATGCATTGAAACTGATAAATTGAGATATACATCAAAAATAAATCATCCTAGAGTTAAGAATATCACAATTTCTCACAACATGCAGGGAAGAAGGTCTTTGTACAAAGATGGTGATGGTCCTAATGAAAAAAGTAAATGGACTCGAAAGAATGATATGGTAAGAAAATATCTGATTATATGGGCCCAACAAATAAAAACAAAACATCAAAAGCACCATTAGAGACACATAATTCATATGGTACACTAGCAAATGAAAACAACCCATCTAGAGAACCTCATACTCCTGAGGAATAGAGTAATCCATTCTATCGACTAGACCCTAAGAAATTTAAGGAGTTCATGGCTGAATGTGATGCTAAATGGAAAAGAGACAACATGAATATGATCAAAAAATGGCATTTCTTGAAAAGAATTAGGATGGACTTGGTTATGAAGCAGCATCTTAGGAGAATTATGAGCTTATGGCTAGGGATGAAATAAATGCAAGACTGGAACATGAGAGACAAGAAGTGGAGAAAGCAAGAATAGAATATGAGAAAAGGCTCCAAGCAATTAGAGAACTTGAAGAGTTGAAATTGAGGAAAGTACAAATCAATACTCAAATGGGTAATTTGCATAAATATGTGCCATCTCACAGGCAGGGTAACAATAATGCAGGCCTATAAAATTCCCCATAGGCCCAACAAAATCATCCAAGGAATCAATATAGACCCACAAATGCTCCACCACAACATCAAGGTTCTCAGCCACATCCTTATCAGCAACATGTACCCCCACAAGGTCAGAAATATGTGGAAATGCCTCATAATAATGCATTATACCAGCATCAAAATTACCAAAATCCACCTCCTCCATAATACACAACCATGATCAGGAAGTTTGATTTGCCTGGATTTAAAATATGTCCCTATCCTATGGAAAACAGTTGGAGAAGCCTGGTCCCAAAGTTCACAGGAAGTAGTGCAATTACAGCTGAAGAATATTTAAGGAGCTTTTATGCAATATTTGGATATATGCAATATGAAGATGTGAAAATGAGGTTTTTTATGATGTCCTGATTGAAGATGCCAGAGATTGATTTAATGGTTTTCTAACAATCTCTATTGATTCTATTCATGTGTTTTATGAATATTTTCTTGAGCAGTATGGGAATCGATATGCACTAGAGTTTGCTTTGCATGAATTGGTGACTATTCAAAAACATCAAAATGATTCAGCTTATGACTTCAACCAAAGGTTTTCTAAGTTGCATAATAAGATACCTTCTTGATCCAAATTAGTTGATCCTACTGCATTGAGTATTTATTTAAAATATTTTGATCCCAAGACTAGATATGAGCTTAGGAACAAGTGTCCTGGGAATTTAGCTGAAGCTCAAAGGATGGCACTAACTAAAGAAAATAATAGGAAGGTTGCAGGGATGATTTTTAAGAGGGATATCCCAAGGGTTCCCCAATATGATCCTCCAAATAAACAAGAGAACACATATAGAAATGAAAGGCCAAGACTACATGACATGCCATATAATACAAATTGGAGGGATGGAAAGCCAATGATGGATAGACCAAGAAATAAAGAGACACCTAATACTTTGAAGAAGAGAGGGACATACATGGTTGATAATAGTCCTTGGTGTTCATTTTGTGACTTGCCACATTCTTCAGAGCATTGTGTTGTAGCTCAGTCAGTGTCAGGAAAAGACGTAGCAAAAAATAATAATGAAGAAGACCATAATATCTATTTGACTTCCCACACTCTTCACTCTGTAGATCAAGGGTATTCATCTTTGGAAGAAGAAGGATATGAATATAATGTTGATCATCGGAAATATAATGTTCACATGGCAGAACAACAAGTTTTTTCTGATTATGAAGAAAGAGATGATGAACAAGGTCCTTCTACTACATCATATCAGACTAGTAGGGGAAATATGAGGAGACCAACTAAGGAATAAATTAAAAGATTGACTATTGTAGCAGTTGAGCAGGCTAAAAGCAAGTATTGGCTGAGGAATAGGACAGTGAATGAGAATGAAGGTGTTCCAAAAGGAATATTCTTGAAAGATAAAAAGATGTCTAATCAAATATCAAAAAATAAAAATTATGAGCACTGTAATAAAAAAGAACAAAAATATGTCCCTAAAGAAGAAAGTAAAGAATTTCCCAAGGACAAACAAAAGATAGATCAGACATCCAAAAAGAAGAAAGAGGAGAACAAAGGAGAATCAACAGAAAAAAAAAAGGCGATCAGAGCTGAAAGTGCATCTTTTGATTTCATGCAAGCTTTATCCCAAGTAAAAATGTTTATCCCATTACTTGAAATGATGAAAATTAAAGAGTATAGGGAAAGTGCCATTCAATTAATATCTAGTGGGAGGGAATCAAAATATAAACTTTGAACAAAAGGAGAATCTTGGAATTGCTAATAGGAAAGGAAGGATAAAAGTTTTAGAAGTTTTCCTAGATGTTGCATTGATGAATGCACCACAAGTTGATCTCTTTTTTACTACCCTACTCATAAATGGTAAATTGGTAAGAAATTGCATGATAGATTTAGGTGCTTCTATGAATATAATGCCAGTAGGGGTGATGAAACAACTTGGTAAGTGGATAGATATTGAGGGTGGTAAATTTTATGCCATGGATAGTAGGCTTGTGCCAGTTGTGGGGATTATGAAAGATGTAGAAGTGAAATTAGAAACTTACCCACAAACAACCTATAATATTGATATAATTGTGATTGATACACCTCCTCAGTTTGGAATGCTTTTGTCAAGACAATGGACTACAACAGTTGGAGGTAATGTACAGTTTGATTTATCATATGCCATAATACCAGTTAATGGTGAAGAAGTAAAATTGTATAGAGAACCAAGGGTGAATCAGATTGTTGAGTGTGTTCCTCAAGAACAACTTAATTTCTTTCGTGATGTGGATTTAGGGAGTTTCAAAGTAGAATTGTCTCAGCCATAATTAATGAATACTGACCCAATTGATAGGCTTGTTTCTAGAAATCATCAAGGTGTGTGGAAAATGTATTTTTATGGGGCTTGCAGTGAAGAAGGTAATGGAGTTGGGGTAGTTTTCATATCTCCTGAAGGTACAATGTTTAAATATTCATTTTTGTTGGCAGTTAGTCCATGTCATTAATCTCGATGGGATCACTGACCATCTGCCAATAAACTCCCCTTGAGCATTACCCAAGGGGAGTTGAACCTGACACCTTTGGGTCTCATACCACTTGTTGTCCCATAGTTGTCGTTGCACCAAAATATTGACCTCTTAATACCTAATACAATTGCTAGAGTTAACGGATCCACGAGAGGTGGTTATTCCATGTCATGAATCCTAAGGGGAACGCTAACCATCTGCCAAAACTTACATTTTCTAGATTAGAAAGATAAATACAAGAATATAAGTTTCAGAATATGCTACTAGAAATGAAATTGAAATAAAAAGATGAAGTTTCAAAATCTGAAAGAGAGGTAGAAAAATTGAAGTCACAACTACAACAAGAAACAAACTAGTTGTTCTCACAACTAGAAAGTGTGAAAGAAAATTTATAGAAAGTGAATGAAAAGAATGCACAAAAGGATAATTAAATTCAAAGGTTGAAGGAAGAAATAGATAGAAGGCAACAAATGACTTCTTAAAGGGAAGAACCAAACTGGACAAAAAAAAATTTACTCACCAAAGGAAAAACCACAAAAGAATTCAACAAGTCCAAGGTATCTTTCCCTCATTGCCATGAAATACAAAAAACTCAATGAGATTAAAGAAGTTACCAAAGAAAAATATGAAGTGGGAAAGAGGGTGGTCAAGGTAGTTGATATAGCTTTTGCACTAGTAGCCACCAGGAAACCTTTTGGAATGTATTTTTTATCTCTTAGGGAAATGTTTTTAAAGTGGAAATTAAATCAGCTTGTGTTACAAAGGCCTATTGATTTTAGAACTAACAATTATTTTCTTCAATCTTATTTTAAAAGTCATCCAAGTATTCAAAATCAAATTTGTGAATTTTAGCAGCATGCTTTCATTATGGAGATATAGATGATTCTCTCCTTAAAATTTATGTTGGAGAAGTTAAAATAAGATCATTTGTCTCTATGTTGCAAAATCAAATTGAATGGCAGAAAAGAATGAGAGAATACAAAGAGGCCTAGAAAAAGTGTGGTCTATCGATGAGAGGATAAAGACCTGATGCAATTGAATATGTTGCAAAATTCAGATCAGTTACCAGAATCAATGATGGTGTGTCAATTTATGTCTCTAATTTGTTGGAAAGTATTGCATGTTTCCAAGATGTGGAAGACACATTAACTCCATTAGCTCATGAAGCATTCATTGAAAGACACAACTCTATTCCTAAACATTTAAAGAGAATTCCTGTTATTATCATGCCTACTCCAAATATCAATGCACCAAAGAAGATACCAAAACAAGTCTTAAAATCCTAGTATGAAAAGCTTGAACAAAATTATGGTTTTTCCAATAAACATAGGATAGCAGACAGATTTAGGGGAGGTGTCTTTGATTGTTACTTATGGATTGAAACACTCAATAAAATCAATTTTTAACCATGAGGGTATGGTTAAAAATAGGAGGGGGAGAATGATGAGGGCTTGTAGAGACCTCATATATTTTATAAGTTTAAATACTTGATACTTTATATTTGGCTAAAAACTGATGATACTATCTTTTATATACTTCATTTATGAACTTAAGTATGCATGAAGACTTAGAATTTGAATTCTTTTATATAAATGCTTATTTTATTTGAATGAGTGATTGAATGTTATTTAATGTTGTGATTGTTTTGTTATTATGTTTATTTAACTCATGACTAGAAGATAATTTATTGATCAGATGTAGCGCTAACCATTTTTTCTATTCAAATGAAACTGGTGGCTAACCTATCATGACTCAGTAGCCTCAATCAACTAACTTATCAGCTAAGTAACAATTTTTGCCAAACATGCATTCCACCTATGCATTTCTACTTGACACCAACTGAAGATGATCACAAGATATTCATAATTGTTCTTCAAACACTCCAGAATGTCTTTAATAGTCTGGAGTTTTCTAGATTTCCCATTTTTTCTCGTTTTCAAATAAGAGAGGATATATATATATCCAATCTCAAGATAGATTAAGGTTAATGCAATAGTTTCTTATTTCAAGTAGATTTCTCTTTTCAATTCTTAGTTGAAACATTTTGTACTTCACCCCCTTTGGGAAATTTGATGGAAATAATAAGGAGTTGATCTATTCCTGTTGTTAGATCCCTCCAGAGGTAGAGCAAGGCCCACTCTTTTGAAGGAAGGTGATCCTATTAGTTATTAGTTCATCTTTATTCTCGTTTTAAGTTGAATTATTTCATCAGTATAATGTTAGAGTAAATATTAAATCTAAGACTACATTGCTGAAATCATTGTTCCATTACTGTGTTGATTAATTAGAATCTTTGTTGTTTTAATTTAGTTTACTTTTGGTTAATTGGATTGAAGATAAAATAGTTAATCATTCCCGAGTAGTTATGTTCTTAATGGATCATGCACAAATAAGAGATTATTACTTGTCAGATTGGATGTATGAGGAATGGAGTAGTTTTCTTATTCAGATAATTAGATTTCAATTATGTTGATTAATTAGATTTCAATTCTGTTGATTACTTAGATTATCAATTTTCTACAAGATAGATTTAGTTTAATCATCCATTCCACATGATCTAATTTAGATTGGAATACAACTTATCTCTACATTTTTTTTTTTCTAGAATGACTTGTTTCATTTAGAAGATTTAGAATAAGTTGAGTAAGGAATAGTTTAAAAGTATAGTGTAGAGACACTTTTGATAGAAAAGGAACAAACTTGAACCACTCCTAACAAAGCAGACCCAACAACAAACACCCCCAAAAACCAATCCAACTCTTACCGTAGATAGCTTTAGACACTCCCAGGTTGACAATTGTGTTGGAAAATGTGCCTCTATTTATTGGCTTGGACCTCTAAGAGAGGCTTGACGAATTTATGCCCTTATTAATTTACTGCAATGTTCTCATTTGGTCAGATTGACCTGTTGGTCACTGAGACTTAGTCTAATTGGAGAGACTCTGAGGGTTGTCACAACGATCGACCAACAGTTGTGGAGTTGGTGGAATTTGGTTGGCATCAGTTTCATCGGTGAATCGATCACTCATTGGTGGGAGGTAATGTTGCACCTCATCAATGTGCCGATGATTTACATCAACTACTGCAATTGAATTCATCTGATGGTGTTGGCTAATTTTCATAGCATACGAAGTCAAGTACTATAGTTAACCTTTTCGCCAAGAAGAATAGCCTATACACTTGACGCATGGTGGGTAGTCAAAGTGATGAGTGCAAAAAAGAGGAGGTGGGCCCCAAGTTGCTTTATGTGAAGGGTCACCTAGCCATGGACACTTTTCTGTACCTCGAGAGTTCCCTAGGGAATCATATGGATGCCGCTAGAGATTCTGTGAAGGAGCTCTAGCAACTTCCACGTAAGCTAAGCATAGGGTGCGAATCATGGACACATGGCAACCTCGAAAGCTCATTCTAAGAGGGCTCATGGGAATCTTGGAGATTCCCTCCTGGATTCCCCAAAACCTCATGAGTGACAGACATGTGGCTTGTGGGACCCGATAATGTTGATGGTCAGTGTTTGGCGTTAGACGATTAATTGTTGGCCCAACATGTGATGAAATGGTTAGCGATAGAGAAGGGATTTCGGGCCGTGGGGATAGTTGACCGATCACTCCTTGGTCAAGTGGTAGAACGAATAGTAGTGTGACACATGGTGATTTTTCATTAGTTTTTTTTGCATCGTTGTTGTAAAACAACATTTATTGCTAGAAGTTGGATTGGTGAAAATCAATTTATTATGCAATCATATGAGATCGGATTTTTGGCAGTTGGTAGAGCCCAAATTTAGTAATTTATCTGTAATGAATTTATTGCGGGGGTGGTTCGATGTAGGATTGTAGGTGGATCCGATGTGATATCGATTTGGCGTTTCAATGAAGGACTAAAATTAATTCACCCTAATTAGTGGTTGATAAGAGACTTGTAATAGTCATTTTAGACAAGAAGTTCAACAATCAAAAAAAGTAGAATACTGCAAAAAGGGTTGATGAGTTTGTATTCATTGTATGTCGAAAGAGCATTGTAATAGTGAGTGCATGAAAACTCAATTGCTGCTATGAGCTAACTATCAGAGAGTGAGGATTGTAACTTTGTATGTAATTTTTTCTTACTATAATACAAAGTGTTTCTCTTGGTGTGGTGGATTTTTTCTCAAAAAGGTTTTCCCATGTAAGTTTGGTGTTATCTTTGTGTTTCATTTTCTGTTCTCTGATTATTCTTTGTTTTGTACATGTTAGAAGTTAGAAAGGTTTAAAAATTTTCTCTTTGCACTTCTCCTTTGTGGTCTTAGCTTTGGGAGAGCATATTCTGCAGCTTTTCTTTTTCCTTTCAAGTGGTATTAGAGCCTGGCCAGTTGTGTTATCCTTGTTAGTAGGGCTGTTTTTTTTGCTAATACTATTCTAGTGGGAGTCTTACAAATTTAGAACCTAGTTTTGTTTGAGATGGTGAGTACATCAGGAAGAGTTGATATTGATAAATTCAATGGTGGAAAATTTGGGTTGTGGAAACTCAAAGTGGAAGACCTGTTAGTGGATAGAGATGTTTGGGTAGCAGTGTCTTGAACTATGCCACAAGGTATGAAGCAAGAAGAATGGGACCTCAAAGATAGAAAAGCAAGAGGTCTAATAAGGTTTGGTTGATTCTATACTCCTGAACGTCCATTATGAGAAGTCTGCAGCTTCGTTATGGAAGAAGCTTGGTGATATTTATCAGCGAAAGTCTTTGGTAAATAAGTTATTCCTGAGGAATAAATTGTACTCCTTAAAGATGGAAGAAGGTGCATCTATTGTAGACCATCTGAACTCGTTTAATATAAGTGTTTCTCAGTTGGCATCTATGAGTGTGAAGATAGAGGAGGAGGATTGTTGAATACTCTTGTTATGTTCGTTACCTGACACTTGGGATCATCTAGTGATGGCTATTGGAAGTAAGACTGCTACTTTCAAGATGGAAGAAGTGGTTTCTTTGCTAATGTCTGAAGAGATGCGGTGGAAGTCTTCTGAGATGGCCAAAGAGGCCCTTTTTGTTCTAGGTAGATCTAAGGATAAATACAAGAAGAAGGACAAGAAGTCCAAATCTAAATCTGTAGGGAGATCAAAGTCTCCTGGTAAAAAGTCTAAGGTGAAATGCTGGAATTGTGGGCAGTCTGGTCATATCCAAAAGTATTGTAAGGAGAAGAAGAAGAAGAAGAAGAAGATTAATGCTTCAGATAATGAATCTTCTCAGAGCGATGTAGATTCCTTCATTGTAGCTTTGGCAACTCAGGTATCAGATGATGTCTGGTTGGTTGACTCGGGTGCATCCTTTCACATGACCTCTCATAGAGAATGGCTCACTAAGTATGAGAAGTATGATGGTGGAAAGGTGTACCTAGTGAGTGATTCAACATTCCAGATTGTTTGTTGAGGAAGAGTCAAAATACAATTCCTTGATAAAAGAATCAAAGGGATTGGTGATGTACTACGCATACGAGGTTTGGCTCGTAACTTACTTTCATTCAATAAGCTAAATGATGTTGGTGTGGAAGTTTCTTTCTTGAGTAGAGGATGTAAGATGGCTAGAGGTGCTATGGTGTTGGCTAAGGGTGTACGTATTGGCACTTTGTACAAGATGGATGCATGTCCTATTCAATGTAACAATGCCTTTGTCAAGTCAAGAAAAGTTGTTCCTATAGAGGAAGATGAAGATGCTCCTTTGGGTGAAAATGCCTTGGAGGTGAAACTCCCAACTGAGAAAACCATGTTGTGGCATCATAGACTCGGTTGCATAGGTGAGAAAGGTTTAAAAACCTTGAAAAATAAAAATATTGTTGAAGAGCTTGTAGATTGTAATCTTGAGTTTGATTTTTGTGAACACTGCATTTATGGAAAGCAACAACGTGTTTCTTTTTCCTCAAGTTCTCATTAATCTTCAGGTGTATTGGACTATGTTCATTCTGATGTGTTTGGTCCAGTAAATGTTCCTTCATTATCAAAGTCTAGATATTATGTTTCTTTTATTGATAACTATTTGAGAAGGGCATTTGTATACGTCCTTAAGATTAAATCAAAAGTGTTCTGTCATTTTAAAGAGTTTAAAAACTTGGTAGAGAATCAGACTAGAAGGAAAATAAAATGTTTGAGGAAAAATAATGGCGGTGAGTTTTGTTCTGAAGATTTTGAAAGGTGTTGTAAATACCATGGGATTAAAAGGCATAAAACTACACTTTATACTCCACAACATAATGGAGTTGTTGAAAGGTTGAACAAGACACTGATGGAAAAGGAAAGGAGTATGTTGAGCAATGTTGGTCTAGAATAGAATTTCTGGGTTGAGGTCATGGCTACAACATGTCACCTGTTAAATTGCTCTCCTTTCTTTTCTCTTGTTGATAAGACACCTTTCGAGTGTGGTTTGGTAAGAATCCCTCTCTAAGACATGTTTTTGTTTTTGGTTGTGAGGCATATGCATATGTTCCAAATGAGAAAATATCTAAGCTAGAGAACAAGGCTATTAAATGTATCTTCATCAGCTATGGTGTTGGTGTGAAGGGATACAAGCTTTGGAACCCCATCACTAAGAAATTTTTATACAATAGAAGTGTAATATTTATGAGCTGAAACCTTCAGCAGTTGATCCACAACCAAAGATAGATCAAAGAGAAAAGAAGAATGATGTAGTTGAGATTCCCCAAACTCCAGAAAAGGGTGAACTACATGGTGTACCTGAAACTAAGGAGAGCTCTAGCAGCTCTGAGAGTTCTAAAGATGAAGAACTATAACCTCAGCCAGTGAGAAGGTCTACATGTAAAAAATGAAAACCTGATAGGTATGGTTTCTCTATGTTAGATTTGAACTGTGCCTATGCTTTAATTACTAGAACTGAGGAGCCTAGGACTATTAAAGAGGAAATTAATATGCCCGATGCAAATTCCTAGTTGGAAGCCATGAATGAAGAAATAGAATCATTGAAAAAGAATGAAACTTGGGATTCAGTACCTTTTCTTGAAGGAACAAAATTGAAAGCATGGGTAAGGTGTAAAGCACAAAACACACTTCTTAATATGACATTATATCAAAGCAATAATCTACTTGAAAGCATCATATTGTTCTCTATCTCCAAAGATTTATTTAAATCACTGTTGCTCTTAGATCGTGAGTGCACTATGATTGTTAAAATGACAATTCAAAGAACGACATGGATGTTAATGCAATGATATGGAGCTTAATGTGATAATACTAGATGATAAAGAAACTAAACTAGCATGAATTGACATGGAAACAGATAAATGCAGCTACAGGAGGCAGCCATGATATGAAAGCTTGATTGTTGGATGCTTGGATGCTTGATGGTTGATGTTGGAAATCCTGCAGAGTAAGAGTGCATAAGTTAGATTATCTGGATCCTTTTCTTGGTTGAATGAGGTTGTATTTATAGATTTCATGGCTGTAGAAATACACATGGATGACATTGAGAGGATTGGATTCAATCTGGAGGATTTAAGGGTGAAAGATGGAAGAGATTGAGAGAATTTTGGTGACTGTCTCTACCCATAAAAACACCAGGAAAGAGAAGAGGAAAGATTGATGGAGGAGGATTGAGAGAAGAATTTGAAAATTTGTCTCCAATTTGTCACCAAAACTTCCCATGAAGTTTGAAAGCATTAATTGTGACATATTTTAGACATAAATTAGACATAGGATATCTAATTCATTTTTGAGGAAATATAGATGGAATATTGTTTATGGTTTTATTCAAATGTTTTGATTTATTTAAATTAGCAAAAGAGGGATAAATAATTTAATAAAACGAACTATATAAGATGTTTATTAAATTAGAGAGACGAATATGGCAATTAATCAATAAAGTGTTTTAATCTTTATTTAATTAATTTAAGATTGATGTGATAGAATAAAATAGGAAAATGATAATTAAATCAAACAAAGTATTTAATTTTTTTTATTTAATTAAGATGAATTTAAATGTGAACTATATAAATAAATATTTCCATTTATTCAAACAGTAGAGGAATTTAGGATAATTAGTCAAATACTTTGTATTTAATTAATCAAATGCTCTGGACCAATTTTAGGTTTATACAGCTATAGCTGGGTATTCAAGAAGAAGGTTGGTCTTGAGGGCAGTGCTGAGAAGTATAAAGCAAGGTTGGTTGCAAAGGGGTATTCCTAGGTAGAGTGAATTGATTATGGAGAAATTCTTTCCCCTCTAGCTAAGTTGACATCTATTAGATTTATGTTGTCACTTGCAGCCGTGTATCACTTAGAGATCAAATATATGGATGTGAAAAACATATTTCTCTACGGAGAGATAGAAGAATAAAATTACATGTCCCAACCTGAGCACTTCATTGGAAAAGGTAAAGAAAGCCAGGTCTACAAATTAAAGAAATCTATGTATGGTTTGAAGTAGTCTCCTAGAATGTGGTACTAGAAGTTTGACACTTTTGTGTTGTCTATGGGATTTGTGAGATCAAAATCTAATCATTCTGTGTATTAAAAATCTAAAAATGATCATGTGCTTATTATTACCCTTTACATGGATGATATGTTGTTCATAGGAAATAGTAAGACTATGATTTATGACCTTAAGTCTCAGTTATCTAAAAAGTTCAAAATGAAAGATCTAGGTGTAGCAAGGTATATTTTGGGGATGGAGATAACCAAGGAAAGAAAGGGAAAAAAGATTTAGGTCAGCCAAATTAAGTACATCAACACTGTTCTAGAGAGATTTGATATGAGTGATTGCAAGAAGCTAGTTGTTGCAGTTTTGTAGGAAATGAAACTATCTATTGAAGACTATCCAAAATCATCTACTGAGATGGAGGACATGACCAGGGTGCCTTATGTGAGTGTTGTCAATAGTTTAATGTATGTGATGGTCTATACAAGGCCATACATTGCCCAAGAAGTGGGAGTACTCAGCCGATTTAAGGAAAATATAGGAAGGATGCATTGGGATGTTGTAAAGAGAGTGTTTAGATATCTGAGAGGTACCTTAGAATGTGCTCTGTGTTACCATGGTAATTTGGTTGGATCATAGAGAAATCTCAACATTTATGGATGTGTGGAATTTGATTGGGTAGGGGACATTGATAGCAGAAGATCCACCAATGGATATACTTTCATGTTAAATGGTGGTGCAATCGGTTGGATGAGCAAGCGACAGGCTATAGTCACTTTTTCCATGATGAAGGTAGAATACATGGTAGTGAATCATGCCTGCAAAGAAGTTATTTGGCTTAGTCGCTTGTGCTCTAATATTGGTTTTGATATAGGGAAGATCACTATTTGTTGGGATAGTTAGAGTGCCATTTTTTTGGTGAAAAATCTAACTTTCCATACCAGAACGAAGCATATCGATGTGCAGTATCACTTCATGAGAGATAGGGTGGAGGATGGAAAGGTTTCTTTAGAGAAGGTGGATACTCTGAAGAATATTTCTTATGCATTTCCAAAGCTAGTGAGCACGGAAAAGTTCAATGGTGTGCAATTTTTATGGGACTTGGAGCCTATGATCGTCAATAAATTCAAAGTTTGCAGGAAGCCAGTAAGTCTTCATCAAGTGGGAGCTTGTTGGAAAATGTGCCTCAATTTACTAGCTTGGACCTCTAAGAGAGGCTTGACGAATTTATGCCCTTATCACTTTACCATGGTGTTCTCATTTGGTCGGCTTGACCCTTTGGTTACCAAGACTTAGTCTGATCAGTGAGACTCCAAGGTTTGTCACAACGATGAGCCAATGAGCGTGGATTTGGCAGAAGTAGGTTGGCATCGATTTCATTGGTGGATCGATTGCTCATCGGTGGGAGGTAATGTTGTGCCTCACCGATGTGAAGATGATTTACATCAATAACTGCAATCAACTTCATTCGATGGTGTTGGCTTCTTTCTATGGTATCTGAAGGCAAGTACCACAGTTAACCTTTTCGCCGAGCGGAATAGCCTGCGTGCTTGATGCATGGCGGCTTGTTAAAGCAATGAGCACAGTGAAGAGGAGGTGGGCCCCGAGTTTCTTTATGCAAAGGGTTGCCCAGTCATGGACACTTGTCTACGCCTCAGGAGCTCCTTGGGGAATCATGCAAATGCCACTAGAGATTCCCCAAAGGAGCTCCAGTGACTTCCACATAAGCTAAGCGGAGGGCACAAATGGTGGACACGTGGCAACCTCAAAAGCTTGTTCTGGGAGGGCTTATGGGAATCTTGGATATTCCCTCCTAGGTGCCTCAAAACCTCCTGAGTGATAGACACATGGCTTGTGGGACCCGATAATGCTGACAGTTGGTTTTTGGCATTAGCGGATTAATTTTTGGCCTGAAATGCAATGAAATGATTAGCGATAGCAAAGTGATTTCGGACTGCAGGGATAGTTGACTGATGACTCCTTGGTCAAGTAGTAGAATGAATAGTAGTGTGACATGTGGTGATTTTTCATTGGTTGTTTTTAAACCATTGTTACAAAACAACATTTATTGCCGGAAGTTGGATTGGTGAAAAGCGATTTATTACGCAATCATATGAGATCGGATTTTTGGCAGTTGGCAGAGCCCAAATTTAGTAATTTCTCTGCAAAAAATTTATTGTGGGGGTGGTTCGATGTAGGATTGCAGGTGGATCCAATTTGAGATCGATTTGGCATGTCGATGAAGGACTGATATTAACGCACCCTAATCAGTGGTTGATGAGAGACTTGTAATAGTCGATTTAGATAAGAAGTCGAACAATCTGAAAAATCAGAATACTGAGAAAAGAGTTGATGAGTTTGTATTTGATGTATTCTGAAAGAGCATTGTAATAGTGAGTGCATGAAAACTCAAGTGTTGTTGTGAGCAAACTATCAGAGAGTGAGGAATGTAACTTTGTATGTAATGTTTTCTTACTGTAATACAAAGTGTCTTTCTCTTGGTGTGGTGGTTTTTTTCCCAAAAGGGTTTTCCCATGTAAATTTGGTGTTATCTATGTGTTTGATATTTTGTTTTCTTGTTATTCTCTATTTTTTTCATCTTCGAAGTTAGAAAATTTTAAAAATTTCTTATTTTTCTTTGCAGTTCTCCTCTATGGTCTTTGCATTGGGAAAGCGTATTCCGTACCTCTGCTTTTTCCTTTCAAATTAAAGATTAAATGATTAGGGAATTGTGACAACAATGACCCCTATCCATCAGAATACAGTCAATTTTGTTGATCTCTATCCTTCCTTTGCACCACTAGATTTAATTTTGACTATTAGTGGACCCATGGCTGAGTTAGGACACTAGATTTTCTAGGTAGGGTAGGAGTCTCAATACTATAGAGATCTATATGATCATTAGGTGCCAGCAACAAAGAGGGCACCACAATATATGCAAAGTCAAAGTCACAACAGGTCACACTCCCATCAGGCTTAGAGTAGTGGGGGAGTCTCGCATCTCATAAATTCTCCCTATCATCTACCATCAGGATCAGAACATGGGGCTTTAGGATCACAACCATGAAAAGATAGGCCACCCTCACCATGACCATCTCAATCGTGAGATATGTGAAGAATAGGCTAGCCTTTCTTATGATATATATTAGGCACTTATTTTTTATTGAGACTACGAGCTCCATTTTGAGATGCATCATGATATTATACTAGGAATGTTTTTTTGATATATATGTGAGATACATGATTTTGGCAGAAACTACATGATTTATGTTTCTATGTTATATGCATATGTCAATGTGATGGATGATGATGTTATGATTTTATGCATTTGTATGTTTATGAGATGAATCTATATGTTATGATTCAATATGGATGTATGATGGATGGTTTATGCTTATATGTGATTTTCTATGTGATGATGCATGGATGGATGTACTTGATCGTATTGTATTTAAATGATGTATGTATGCATTATGATTATGATGTGATATGTATTATGGATATGTATGATGTATATAAATGCAATGATATGTATGATCTCTTTTTTATTTCTTTCTTATGGTATGCAATGATAATGCAAAATGTACATATTGAGATGTATACTGATGTTTTGCGGATGTAAGATGGTACTATATGGTTATGAAATGCAATGCTTATATGAATTCATGTATGATTCCTTATGATGAGATGTTATCTATGTTTTTGTATTTTCTGATGCAATATAGATGCGCTAATATGTTTATGATGATGCCTATGATGCTTCTAGTATGATTATGTATGGAGGATATTTTTTGTTTCATAGGACACCATTAGGATGGGGATAGAAGAAATGTTAGCATGGAGGGAATGGATGTTAACATGGATTTATTCAATATGAAGAAGGTTTGATAGTTTTCCTTATAGATTCTAGGCTTGCATGTTTATCATCACTAGGAATTAAATTATATCAAATGGAAAATAAACACCATGGTATGACATAGACCAAGGTGTGCAATGTTATCCCTTTGCAAGAAAAATAAACACTTGATAGGCAAGGAATGTCATGACGAATACTAGGAGCCAAGTTGCCCCAGTCTTTTTGTCGAGACAAATGACAAACAACAATCAAAGAAAAAGGTCATGAGACATCATCACTCCTCTAAATCCTTATAGGGACATCCTCAAGGTGCATAGTAACATGACCAAAGATAAATAAAATAAAATGATAAGACCAACTAAACCAATAGAGTTAATATCCATTTAGATCATTTTTCCAGTGATTGATTGTTGATAAGATTGACAAGATTGATTGTTTGATTGGTTGATAATGCTCGGTTTAAAGAAGGGGAGCATTCCATATAATATATTGAGTCTAGTTTCAACCTTGCAACAACCTATACAAGGCAAATGATAAAGTTGACAAATGATGATGTCTAGTTTTAGGAAGGACACATCCTATATAAGACAAATGATAGGATCGGGTCTAGTTTCAAGATATGAGGAAAGTTGTATAAGACATCAAGTTTGGTTTCAAACATGCAACGTCTTGTATAAGACCATTGGTTGGAGTGTTGATTTATTTATTAGGCAATTGATTAGTTTGGATTAAAGACTAGTTGGATAGTTAGTCTGTTGATTTGTGATTTGGTTGAGGCCTAGATATCTATTTGTGTCTGATCAAAGTGTCATATTTAGCAAGGGACAACTTATTATGATATGAACAGTGACAGACCTAACAAACCCTAAGGGACTAATCTAGTGCCTCAAGGGCTCATCAAAGATGGCCTTGCCTACATAACATGTGCAGATACATTATAGTTCGACCAAATTAGACTGACATGAATTGACATTATTTTTGGATTCTAAAGGTTACTTGGATGTTTTTGGATTTTTGACATATTTTTATTTTTTTGGATTTTCCACATGTTTTGATTTTTTGGATTTTTGACATGTTTTGATTTTTTGGATTTTTGACCTATTTTGATTTCTTTGGATTTTTGACATGTTTTGATTTTTGGGATTTTTGACTGTTTTTTTTTGGATTTTGACATGTTTTAATTTTTTGAATTTTTAACCTATTTGATTTTTTGGATTTTGACCTATTTGATTTTTTTATTTTTGACTTGTTTTGATTTTTTTATTTTTTACCTATTTTGATTTTTTTGGATTTTTGGCATGTTTTGATTTATGTGAATTTTTGACTTGTTTTATTTTTTTTGGATTTTTGACATGTTCTTATTTTTTTGGATTTTTTGAATGATGACCTCCAATATCAATTCTAGGATTGCATGAAGACGTAATTGAAGTATTTTACCCCAATCAGATATAGGACCAATTATTAGGAATTAAATTGGATAAGCCTTATGGTGGACAAATGTAGTAGGAAATAATGCAAAATGTCAATCACTCGTAGGCCATGTGAAGGACAACAAAGCATTATCATGGATGAAAATGAGGAAGCATTAAGGTAAATTTATTATGGACGGACGTGAGAAACCAAATAGAATGATGGTAGAGGATGGAGCAAACATTGACTACACATGGTGCCTGCTTGCTAGGTTTTCACCATGGTACTTATCCAAAGTGCCACCAAAGTAGGCTTTGATTCGAATAGGCGAAGTGATTCAATTCATTGAAACCCTTGATTCCTTGTTGTTGCTTCGTATTATTATTTAATGGCATTGCTCTATTGTAGGAAGTTAATTCAAAAACCTTGGGTTTTGTGCTTGCGAATTTGATGAATGGTGTGTAGATTTTGAAGCAATTATTTGAGTCTCTACATGAGTCACTCAATTTCATCTTATATTTACATTGGTTTGGCCTTGGGAGGGTGAGTTTGTTTCATTGATCATCTTTGCATGAGATTTAGTATTTTTTGAGCATTTGAAGCTTAACTCGATGATTCTGAGGTAGCTCAAATTTTCCAAGCTCTAATCCACCCAGAGAATATGAGCCCCCTTGGATTATCTAAATCTCATATCCAAGACCCTGAGCTCAGACCTTAACGCTTAGAAAATTTCAAACTCATCCTCTTGATCGATGATTCTGACCCACCTCAGATTACCTGAATGTTAGTTCACCTGGATAATCTGAGGACCCTTGAAATACCTGAGCCTTGTATATCAAGCCTCCAATGCATGAAAAAACTCTAATTTTGAATAGAAGAAATTTTTTGAGTGCTTTCACGATTATCAATGGTTGAATATGATTCAATGCAACACTTAGCTTCATCTGATTGAATGTCCAAATGATATAAGGAAAAATATAAGCAGTCCTATAAATTCTGAGGAATCTGAGCTTGCTCGACTTAGCCAAGGTCTAGTCTATCCAAGGAATCTGAGCTTGTTCAGATTACCCAAGATCTTTCATGGGGTCTCCAATTTGAGTGATAATCATCAAAGGGCTTGCATGATAGGATTCTATGATTGTTGCATGAGATCTTGATCAATTTGAAGGAAAATTTATATGCACGCATGATGTGTTGATGAATTCTTTCAAAAGGAATTGATTTCTTTACATTGAAATTGCAAATAAACTTATTATCATTTTGATATGATGGCATTATTGTTGCTTACATTGATGCTTCATGGAATTGGTATAATAGATTATATTGGTGTTTTCCTTTTTTGGTGATTTTGGTCCTTTCTTACAGATGCAGGTAGAGCTAAGTTCTGAAAAGGAATCTAAGTCAAAAGCTTCTCTAGTGCAAGAGGAGGTTAAAAAAAGGTCAAAAAGGATGAAGTATGACTTTAAGGGTATTTGGCCAGAGTCCAAGATTGGTTCTGCTTGGTCAAATATCATGGATACAAATATGAGACATATTGATTATGATGACTTTTAGTAGAGGATGTTTGGAAATGCACCAACTCAGTTAGCACAGGTTATCACCCATACTAGATTGGCTCAAGTAGCGGGATTCCCACCAACATAGCTTTGTCCAGAGTTGGTCCTAGAATGGGCAAAGCACTATGACTCCAGAACAAGAATCATAATTGGCCCACAAGGAAGAGTCATGGGAAATCTTACTAAAGAATATATTGTTGAGGTGTTCAACATTACCTCACACCACAAGATTATTGAGGAAATTAACATTGGGGAAGCAATAAGGTTCTATGATCAAGACCCCAATAGGGATTTAGAGATCATGAATAACTCTTGGATATTGAAGCCAAATCCCCACTATTCAAAGTTACCTAAACAGTTGCATAGGAGTGATTTCAAACAAGAATATCATGATATTATAACTCTTTTGGGTAGGTTCATGGTAGTTGAAGAGGCCCATACCTTTCATACATGTATGTTTTAACCCATCACATAGTTAGTGGCCAATAAGAATTATCATTGGGCCAAAATTATCAGCAACAACTTGGATGCCCAGTTGAGAAGTGTATAGGAAACCCATCAATTTACTATGACTTCATATCTTGTCTATATGTTGGCACACAAGACTAAGTATAGGGGTTTTAGTTGCAAGGGGACCATTGGAAAAGATAGAATATGGGGCACATACCCACAATTGTAGCACAAAACAAGCAACTACAAAAGAGACAATGATGCATTATTCATGTATATTCCCAGGTTGTTGTAGGATGCTCTTCACACTAGGATTTCCTTTGAGGCCATGGACATGATCAAGAAATATGGTCAATGGTTTATCCAATTCCAAAGGTTCACATACATCTAGATACAAGGATCCCCTATTGTCGCCCTCAGACTACCAAGGTATCCAACTAACAAGCTCCTAATGTTGGAAGTAACAAGATAAATGGTAGGCTTCGAAGAGATCCTACAACATGAGATGAAAAAGAAAAATTTTAGGAATCTTCTCAATCTATTCTGAGGAGATTGGACAGAGAAACTAAAGAAAAGGATAAGCTACAAAAGAAGTTGAATGAAGTTCATAGATATGTCCAACACCTAATGAAACCTCAATAAACTGGTGGAAGTGAAGGTATTGTGCCTAAGGGGTTGCTACCCAAGGAATTTATGTCAAAGATAGAAAGGTTGAAATCCACTGCTCACAACACCCATGAATGGTTGTAGGAAGTCAGCAAACGAGGTGATAAATCAATTGATTAGGTCTTTGACATTTATTCCAAGTCTGCTGAATTTATTGAGGCTACTTCACAATTTTTTGCAGACTATAAAAATATATATGAATCAATTGTTGATGAGTTGAAGAAAATTCTACAGGTCCCAAGGGTTGAATTGGATAAGATAAATATCTTCTCATTGGATGAAATTGGTGAAGTGAAGGAGTGGGTAGAGGTTCGGAATTATAGGAAACCCTCTCCAAAGTGTTGAAGAAATTCACAAATCTTCAAGGGAAAATGAAAGAAATCTATGATAGTTGTATCAATTTTCTTGAGATCATGACTGGAAGAAGGAAATCTGGATAGAATAATATGAATGTCAATACGTTGTAGTCATGGTGGCATGAAATTCATGCTCCTTTTGATAGTTCTCCAGTCACTAAGAATAATTTAGAAGATGCAACAATTTATATTTCAAAATTGGATAAATATCATGAATTATAGATTGAATGGGATAAGGTGATGCCCCAATATTTAGAAGAATATAAAACTTATAATACAAGGGTTAAGTTTATTCCAATTCCAGATCTAGTTCATGTGAAGGAGAATTTGGAGAAAGTCAAAGAATTATATTAAAAATTGAAAACCAATAAGGAGGGAGAAAATAGCCAGCTTGCAACTACCTAGAAGTTTGTGCCAATCATGTGACAATACAGTTGAAAGGGTTACCTCAAATTTTGTGCAATCAAGGGGATATTCTGGAAGAATCTAGGCTGACCTAGATGATGTTTAAGCATTTAATGTAATTTTATTTTATTAAAAAAACTCTCTAGGCTGACTTTTTTGGGACGACCTCAACATGTAAACCCTAATTTTGGGGGTGCTTTTCTATAAAATGAGGCTCTTGATTCATTTTTAAGGGTTAGAGTTAGTGAGATATAGTTTCTAGAGCTAGAATTAAGATAAGAGTTAGCATTTTCTAAGAGCGAGTGTTGATACATTAAGAATACTAGAATTGTTGCTACTTGGGCGATTCGATATAAGTAAAGACATTGTTCTTTGGTTCTCTTTCTTGATTTGTTCTACTTTGCATGGTTCTTTTTGTTCCAAATCTTTAAGATTTCTTTGATATTATTAGTTACATGTTAGATTTTAGATTTAAATGTGATGCAATGGTGTTTATGGTTTAATATTTGAGGTGTTTGAGGAATCCTTGGTCCATACTTTTAGCAGCTTGTTGACTGTAAGTTGTGTAAATTTAGTCTGGGACTTGAATTCATGTGCTAAGTTCAATTTTGGGTATTTATTCATTTCAATTGCAAAGTAGGGTTGATTTGGGTGAATGATTCATGATCTAAAAATCTTAAATTCCTTAGAAGATTGCACTATTTTTGTGAGATTGCAAGTTTAATCTAGGTTTAGCAAGAATTAGTTTTGGAAGGATTGGTCCACTTTGAGTGTTTAATCATTTTCGTTGTTGGTCTTAGGGTTAGTTTACCTTAGAAATATCTCTAAACCCTCTGCATTTTGTTATTTATTTTAAAATATGGGTTAGACTTAGGATTAGAAGCATCAATAATATTGCAAGATCTGATGAATTGAAGATTACAACATTTTTTTGTAAGGTCCCTTCTGATTACCAGTATTTTCACATTTATCACTGGGTTGTTTTTTCATTCTCAAGACCTAGCATTAGAGACCTTAGGGTTATCTCTTGAGGCTTGCTGATAGAGATTTACCTTTCAAGAGATATAGGATATCATATTCTGTCTAAGTTGTTGTTGTGCAAAAAACACCATAAACAAGGACCAAGTCACCAATTTCAAAATGTGTAACTATAACCTTCTTATTATAGCTCTAATGAAGACAATTCTGATAAGCTTGCAAGTGGACCAATTAATTCTATCCTCAGTCATATAAAAACTCTAACTCATACGTGATACTCTTCATCATCAATAAACCCTTGCATGTATACCCTTAAGGAAGGTAAATCAACTTCAATAGGAAGAATGACTTCAAAAATAAAGTCAAGGGAATACAGAGTGGCTCTAGTGGGAGTGTGGATACTGGTCTAGGAGGCCCATAAGGTAGGATTCAGTTGTAGGTGCCAGTCACAACTAGTGGCATTGGTAGTCTTCTTTGGGATTTTAATGATGGTTTTATTGGACACCTCAGCTTGGCTCTTACCTTGGGGGTAATATGGAGTGGAAAAGTGGTGTTGAATGTGGAATTTTTCACATTATTCATGGACATCTTGGTTCCTGAAAGGATGAATATTATCAGTAATAATGTATTATGAGACACCATGCCAAAACATGATATAATTGAGATTAATATAGATATATGCTTTCCATTAATATATTTCATAGGAATAGCCTTGATCCAATTCATGAAATACTCAGTTCTTGTGATAATGAATTTATGACCATTGGATGAGGTGGGTTGAATCTTATCTATGAGGCCAGGTCCCCATTGAGAGAAAGGCCATGGTAATGTGATTTTTTGAAGTTCCTAGGTCGATGCATGTATAAGATCTCTATGTATTTAACACTTTCGATACTTCTTAACAAAATGGTAAGCATCGTGTTCCATTTTGGGCCAGTAGTATCCAACACACATGATCTTCTTATCTAAGGTATGAGCACCTTAGTGAGCTCCATATATACCTTCATGTACTTCATGTAAGGTAATTTGTTCTTCATCAGAATCAAGACATCTAAGTAGGGTATTATCTAGGCTTCGGTAGTAAAGGGTTTCACCAATGATGATGTATCTAGAGGTCTTATGGATAAATATTTTACATTGATTGGTGGATAATTTGAGAGGGATAACTTGGTCATGTAGGTAATCATATATTTCCTTGTACCAAGGGAAATTAGGACCAAAAATTCCACACACCAAATCAGATTCAGGGATATCAAAGGAAGGGATCAATAGTTGTTCCACCAAGAACTCATATTGCAGTACGTTGTTTGGTATGTCCAAGATAGATCCTATTGTAGCCACTGCATCAACCACCTTATTCTGAATTATGAGATCTTTCCAAAAGATGATATCATCAAAATATTACTTAAAAATGCAAAAAATTCATTTATAGGTAGTAAGTTTCTCATCCTTTGTGTCATAATCATCATTGACTTGTCAAATAACCAACTACAAATCACCATAGACTTTAAGACTCTTGATTTTTCATTTAATGGACATATGAAGTCCTGTGAGTAGCTCTTCATACTCTGCTATATTATTGGTGCATGAAATGGGTGTTTTGAATGAATTTTGTATTATGTCTCCTTGGGATGTAACAAATAGTATCCCTGCTCTTGAACCATAATTCATGTGGGACCCATCAAATTAAAGTTTCCATGTGACTAAAGTATCTAATGTGAATATGGACTCGTCAGGGAAGTTGAATATCAATGGATGATTTGCTATTTTAGGTACATCTACGAGTCAATTAGCTATGAATTTCCATTTTATTGCTTTTTGATCAACATAATGAATGTTGTACTCACTTAATATCATGACCCATTTGGATAATCGACCCATTAAGTTTGTTTTTCTAATGATGCAATTTAGAGGGTCGATCTTTTCTATGAGCTTTGTTTGGTGATTCAGCATGTAGTGTCTAAGATTTTGATGGGAAAACACCATCACCAGACATGAATTTTCAATGGGACTATAATTGAGCTTGTATCCAACAAGTGTGTGACTGATGTAATATACTTCTCTCTCTTCTATCATGATCATTTCTTGCCAATAGTTCCCCCATTGCTATCATGGTTGTTGATATGTATAATATGAGGTGTTTACCATCAATTGGAAGTATGATAATCGATGATGTTAATAGGTAGTCCTTTATTTGTTGAAATTATTCTTCACACCAACTAGTCCATATGAATGGTACTCCCTTATGTAGCAGGTGTTGGAAAAGTTGGCATTTATCTTCTAATTGAGCAATAAGCCTCTAAATGGACTATAGTCTTCTCTATAGTGTTTTTAACTGACTTATTCTCATTGATTGGGGCATGTTTATCATAGCCTTCACTTTCATAAGATCAACTTCAATTCCTCTTCAAGAGAAAATATATTCTAGAATCTTTCCCAAAGTTACCCCAAAAATACACTTCTTTGGGTTTAATCACACTTTGTATTCTTCCAAACTTTTGAAAATCTTATCTAATACTCATATATGGTCACCCCTTGACAATGATTTTTCTAACAAGTCATCTACATAATCCTCCATTAGCATGTGCATGAATTCATGAAATATTTTAGCCACAACTCGTTGATATGTGGCTCCAACATTTTCATCCTAGATGACATAATATTTCAACAATATGTTCCCCAAGGGAAAGTGAAAGTCATCTTATGTTCATCCTTAAGATATATTCTAATTTTATTATACCTCGAGAAACCATCCATGAGTGATAGCATCTCATACCCCGCTATCAAATCCACTATGATGTTGATATTGAGCAATGAGAAGTCACCGTTAGGGAAAGCCTTATTCAAATCTCTAAAATCGGTAAAATTTATGATTTTTCCTATTGGTTTTGTCATTGTCACTAGATTTTTAATTCATTATGCATAGTCGATGGGTCAAATGAAACTGGCGTCTAATAACTTCTTCATCTTTGTTTTTACTAGTAGTGCAATCTAGGGGTGAATTTTTCTTAGCTTTTGTTTAACCATTTTAGCATCGGGGAACAATGGAAAATGATGTAGCCTTAACTCGAGTTCTAGTCTATGCATGTCAATGTAGGACCAAGTGAAGTTAGCTTGTCTCTTTGAAAATAAAGTATAAAATTTTGGTTTATCTATCTTTGTCAAAGATGTCATGAAATGTATGATTCTAGGATTATCATCAGTACTAGTGTTGACTTCCATGGATGTCTCCACCATCTAAGCTCTAGATTAAGATATTGAATTCATACACTAATACCACTCTTAATCTACAATCAAAGCCCTCTTCATGCACCAACACAAACTAATCATTTCTAAAAAAATTGGAGGACAAACAAATTTAGAGAATCTGCGAAGATGTGGATTTTCTGAAGCTACTACCTTTTAAAGAATTTTCCTGGGGGCAGATTTTTCAAAGGGACTAACTCTCAGAGAATCTACCATGAGGTGGATTTTTAAAAATTATTCACTGGTTTGTATTTCCTCCATCCTTCAAAAAACCCAAGTTTCAACTCATTTCTTTTAACCCAAACCAATTTAGATACAGACCCTAAGCACGATTCTAAGAATTAATCTATGAAGTTTCCCAAGGATTTGACCTTTGAATATCATCATAACATGTTTGAATCTACCACCAACCAAACTAGGGCAAGGGAAAAATATAACTAGGGCATAATAATTTGAACACCATCCCCCAATAAGTTCATTTGAATCTCAATAGCTAAATACCATGGATGCAAACCATAGTTTCACATATAGCAATGTGCCCTAGACAAGATAAACTAAAAGAAGTAACCCTAGTGAAGGAAGGATGCCCTAGCTCAAACAATACGCAAATGGATGCTTAAGAAATCATAGATGAGTATCATGAATTCCATTAAAATCCACACCTCAACATCAAATTCTAGGTGAACCAAGCACCAATAAATAGACCCAGGAAAATGACACTTTAAATGATCAAATTGACCACAAGGAAATAGACCATGAGGGCACACGTCTTTGAATCATTGAAACCCCATAAAATGGAATTGAATCACAATGGGTCCAATGCATATACCTTTTCAACGAGGGAGAAAATAAAATCCAACAAGCAAAGAGCACCCTTAAACATGATTAAATCCTTGAATGTCACCACTCAAATCACCAATATTGACTGCAGAGAGAAGAAAGAGGTCACCAAACTCAAAGCACAATGGAAAAATGAGAAATGAAAGGTGAAAAAACCACTTAAAAGACCCTCAAAATGATCATAAATTAACCCCAGGTAGAACCACTGACAAGATATAAATGCATTGATTTGACTCCCCAAACCTCGAGGATACGAAGGGTGGATAAATTTTGGGGAATCCAGAAAAGGTTGGATTCTCTAAAAGGACTGGACTTCAAAAAATCTGAAGTACCTTAGATTCTCTAAGAAACAACAAACTTCAGAAAACCTGCTTGAAGGTGAAATCTCCAAAGGTCGATCCATTCAAAAAATCCACCAAGGGAAGGAATCTCTGAGACTCTTCCTGACTTATCCAATTTCACCCCTAAAATGGAATTTTGATAAAAGCTATAGGTTTTAAGAATACTTTGAGACAAAAAAATTGCAATTGAAGCTCCCCTAAAGTGCAGATAAAGTGTTAGTCCAATCAGGCAAAGAAAAAGTCAAAATTTGGAGGAACCTATCCCTTAAGGGGAAAAGGTCAAACCTAAAGAAAAATCGAGAAGCGAAAGAAAGCCAAAAGAGGGTCCCTACCTTGGGTGGGGTGTGTGTGCAAAAGCACACAAAAAAAGGTGACTTTGTTGGGGAAATTCTTCAAAGCATTTCAATGAAAAACTAGAATCAAGAACTTAGAATTTTTGGTTTCCACCCTCACATCAAGTCACCCACGAACTATGGCTTTGAAACTGATGGACAAGAAATTCCTTCCTGTGCTGAAAATCCTAGTGTGTGAAGATGTATTCATTTCCCTCCCATAGCTATTGCAAGGAAACCAAGGTCAATCAAGTTAAGCTATGTAAATATTCTAACTTCAAAAGCAACCTAGATAAAGCCTCGTTGCCAATCAGGTGTCCATAGCCCCAATGAGGTTATCACTGTGATTCTCTCAAACATAAATCTATTGCCTGTTGGGCTTCCATATCCCTAGTAGAGTTATTCGGATCCTCCTAAAATGTTGAGTTTCTTTTGATTTTCAATATTTTTTTTTCTTTTTTCTTCTTTCTTTTCTGATTTTTCTTTTCACTTCCTTTTATTTCAACCCGTAAGAAATGAATCTCACACTCAAGGTTGAGAATCATAGTGGAACTAAAGCAAAAATATGATTTTTCACTTCACAAGGCCTCACGTGGAACCTACAACAACCTCAAGATTCTGAAGATGTATTAAATGTAAGATTTGAGCATGTTCTAGAACTAGCTTAATATAATGGCTTGTCTACTCTAGGCATTCAGACCATGTGACACTAAATAGAGGAATTCTACAAGCCTATCGAGAAAAATGATAAAAGTTTGTAAAAGAGATACTCAGAAAAGTCCCAAGTGAATAATCTTTTTGCAAATTAGACACTCCCCAAACCAAAGAATAGGGAAACCTCCAAAACCAAAGTAAAGAAAGCACCCAAACAAACCAAAACCAAGAAAAAAAGCCACCCAAACCAAACAGACCAAAAGAAAGAAAACACCTACTCTAACTATTTATAGATGTGAGCTAGAAATAGCTCAAGCAAGGAAATAATGCTTCAAACGTTGCCCATTTACTGGCAATAGGACATTCTCCGGTGAGAGTCTTGAGTTGAAAAGCATTGTCTCCTATGATTTCAGAGATTTGGTAGGGATTGAGCCACAACCTATCAAATTTTTTGTGCTCCCCTTTATTTTCACATGCCTTGTCCTAGTACAAGACTAGGTTTGAAATCCTAAAGGCCTTGACCTTGGCCTTACAATCAAACCACCTTTTAATAGTACCCTAATGCTTATCGAATTTTTCTAGGGTTGCATCTCTCTTCTCTTCTAGTTGTAGTAGTTCAGCCAAGCGGGCTTCTAAACACTCCCCTTCCTCATAATAATCGTTAATAAATTGGAGAGTGGGAATCCTTGACTAGATAGGGAACACCAGTTCAAGACCATACACAAGGTGATATGGAAATGTTCCTAGGGATGCCTTCTTTTGGGTATGATCAACCCATAGGGAAAACCCTAGTTGTGTATGTCAATCCTTAGGGTTCATATCAAGCAACTTATGAATCACAGTCAAGAGATTTTTATTAGTGGACTCAGCCAGGTCATTTCCCTAAGGGTAGTAGTTCAAAGAAAACTTAATGACTTGATACCATGATCAAATGCCCAGCCTAAAAAAATTCAAAGAAGCAAATGCATAACCACTGTCACACACCGAAGAAAATGGACAACCAAAGGGATTAATGATACTTGATTTGAGGAAATCAATCACTACCTCCACCATATACTATTTGCAAGCAACAAATTCAGTCCACCTAGTGAAATAATTATTAACAATAAGGATATACCTGTGTCTCACACAAGATGGTGGGTTGATTGGACCGATAAAATACATTCCCCACTATGCAAAGGGTTTTACCTCAATGATCAGTTGTATTGGAAGGGTGAAACACTTCTCGTTGGTGGCACAAGTCTTGAAAACATGGAAATCTCTCACATGGTTGTGTGCATCCTTGAACAAAGTGGGCTAGTAATATCCTGCCCTTAGGATCTGATGCATAGTGGTAGGTCTAGAAACATGGCATGTGCCATATTTTTCATGAAATTTTTTCATCACATGAGTTTCTTATTCTTTTCCCAAACACCACAAATAGATGCCCTCATGATTCTTCTTATTCAAAATGCCTCCTTGCAACATGTAACTATTGCTTTCCAAGCATAATACCTTTCATTTTACTAAATTCAAATGATCGGGGAATTTTTGGTTAAGAAGATAATAAACAATTTCATCTTCAGACCAATTAATCGGGGAATCCACAAAGATGTAGATTTTCCAAAGCGGCTACCTTTTGGAGAATCCACCTAGGGGAAATTTTTTTGAAGGGACTAACTCTCAGAGAATCTGCCATGACATGGATTTTTCAAAATTCGTCATTGATTTGTATTTCATTAGTCCTTCAAAAAACCCAAGTTTCAACTTGTCTCTTTTAACCCAAACCCTAAGAATGAGTCTAAGCACTAATCTATGAAGTTTCCCAAGGATTCAACCTTCGAATATCATCATAACATGTCTGAATCTATAGCCAACCAAACTAGGGCAAGGGAAAAATACAACTAGGGCATTATAAGTTGAACACCATCCCCCAATAAGTTCATTTGAATCTCAATATCTAAAGACCACGAATGCAACCCGTAGTTTTATAGATAGCAATGTTCCCTAGACAAGATAAACTAAAAGAAGGAACCCTAGTGAAGGAAGGATTCCCTAGATTGAATAATACACAAATGGATGCTCAAGAAATCACAGAAAAGTATCATGAATTTCGTTGAAATCCACAATTCAACATCAAATTCTAGGTGAACCAAGCACCAATAAATTGACCCATGCAAATGACACTTTGAATCATCAAATTGACCACAAGGAAATAGACTATGAGGGCGTACATATTTGAATCATTGAACCCCCATAAAATGGAATTGAAATCACAATGGGTTCAATGCACATACCTTTTGAACAAGGGAGAAAATCAAACCCAACAAGAAAAGAGAGCCCTTAAACAAGATTAAATCCTTGAATGTCACTGCTCAAATCACCAATATCGAATGTGGAGAGAATAAAGAGGTCACAAAATGCAAAGCACAATGGACAAATGAGGAATGAAAGGTGAAAAAACCACTTAAAAGACCCTCAAAATGATCATAAATTAACCTTGGTACAACCACTGACAAGATATAAATGTAGTGATTTGACTCCCCAACCTCAGAGATGCGAATGGTGGATGGATTTTAGGGAATTTGGTAAGGGTTGAATTCTCTAAAAAGACTGGACTTTGGAAAATACTGAGTACGTTGGATTATCTGAGAAGCAACAAACCTCGAAAAATCAGCCTAAAGGCTGAATCTCCAAAGTTCAATCCATTTGAAAAATACACCAAGGGAAGAAGTCTCTAAGAATCTTCCTGACTTATGGGTATGTGCAAGATCATCATGGAAAAAACAGGCCCTTAAGTGGCAATAAAAAGACATAAAATCAGAGTTAAACAACTTGACTTAAAAATTTGAATAAGTTATCTATATTATTTCAAAAAAATGTAAAAATAGAATCTATAGAAAATTGAATTTAGTTTCTAAACTACTAGACCTTCATTTATTTTTTAAATTCTATTTGGTGAAAATTTGAAATTTCAATGCAGTAGTATTTAAATTTCAGGGTAAAAATAAGAAGTAGGTGTCTGTCTAACCACCCTAACCACAATGAAATGATAATATTTTTTTATAATTTTTTTCCAAGTAAATAATTAATTATGAATTTTTTATTACAACTTTAAAAAAATATAAAAGCTCATCTGTCTAACCACCTTAACTTGGTCAAAAATTCATGAAATTCATTTTTTTTAATCCTATAGTATGCAAAGCATAGAATGTGATGCATGTTTCGGATTCAAAAAAATTGATATCATTTGAAAGTTATAGATGTTTTTCGATCAGCCTATCAATCAAGACTTTATTAGTAATTCTAATAGAAAATGAATAATAATTATTTATTAAATTAAAAGTAAAGCATAATTTATATTGGTGGAAAGCCGAGAATCTCCTCTAAAAACCCTTTTCATTTCATCAATTTTGGGTAAAAAAAATGTCGTCAGCCACATGGGCCATCATATGGCTTACATATCACCACTTTTTGTCCCATCATGATCCTGCACATACCCTTATGGAGGAACCTCTCCCTTAAGGGGAAAAATTTCAGACCTAAAGAAAAATCAAGAAATGAAAGCAAGCCAAAAGAGGGTACCTACCTTGGATGGGGTGTGTGTGCAAAAGTGCACAAAAAATGGTGACTCCATTTAGGAAATGCTCCAAAGCATTTCAATGACAAACCAGAATCAAGAACCAAGAATCTCTGGTTTCAAACCTCATATCAGGTCACCCATGAACTATGGCTTTAAAATTGATGGACAAGAAATTCCTTCCTGTGCTAAAAATCCTAGTGTGTGCAGATGTATTCATTTCCCTCCTATAGCTACTACAAGGAAACCAAGGTCAATCAAGTTAAGCTATGTAAAGATTATAACTTCAAAAGCAACCTGGATAGAGCCTTGCTACCAATCAAGCATCCATAGCCCCAATGAGGTTATCATTGTGATTCTCCCAAATATATCTCTACTGCTAGTCAAGCATCCATAGCCTTGGTAGAGTTATTCAGATCCTCCTGAAATGTTGAGTTTCTTTCGATTTTCAATATTTTATTTCTTTTTTCTTCTTTATTTATTGATTTTTCTTTTACTTCCTTTTATTTCAACTTGTAAGCAATGAAGCTCACACTCAGGGCTAAGAATCATAGTGGCACTAAATCAGAAATAGGATTTTTCACTTAACAAGGCCTCACGTGAAACTTACGAAAACTTCAATATTATTAACATGTATAAAATGTAATATTTGAGAATGTTATAGAACTAGCTTAATCTAATGACTTGTCTACTCTAGGCATTTAGACCATGTGACACAAAATAGAGGACTTCTACCAGCCTATCCAAAAAAATGATTAAATTTTGTAAAAGAGACACTCAGAATAGTCCCAAATGAATGATCTTTGTGTAGATTGGACACTCCCCAAACCAAATAATAGGGAAACCTCCAAAACCAAAGCAAATAAAGTACCCAGACAAACCAAAACTAAGCGAAAAATCCACCCAAACCAAACAAACCAAAATAAAGCAAACACTTCCTCTAACTATTTATAGGGATGAGTTGGAAACAGGTCAAGCAAGGAAATAATGCTTCAAATGTTTCCCATTGACTAGAAATGGGATATCTTCTCTTGTGAGAGTCTTGAGGTGAAAATCATTATCTCCTAGGATTCCAGAGATTTGGTAGGGACCAAGCCACAACCTATCAAATTTGTTGTTTTCCCCTTTCTTTTTGTGTGCCTTATTCTAGTACAGGACTAGGTCTGAAATCCTAAAGACCTTGACCTTGGACTTACAATAAAACCACCTTTTAACAATACCCTAATGCTTAGTGAATTTTTCTAGGGCTGCATCTCTCTTCTCTTTCGACTATAGAAGTTCATCCAAGTGAGCTTCTAAATGCTCCCCTTCCTCATAATACTCATTAATAAACTAGAGAATGTGAATCCTTAACTGGACAAGGAGCACTAGTTCAAGACTATACACAAGGTGATATGGAGATGTTTCTAGGGATGCCTTCTTTTGGGTACAATCAACCCATAGGGAAAACCTTAGTTGGGTATGCCAATCCTTAGGGTTCCTATCAAGCAACTTACAAATCATAGTCAAGATATTTTTGCTAGTGGACTCGATCATGCCATTTCCCTAAGGGTATTAGTTCAAAGAAAACTTAATGATAATACCATGATCGAATTCCCAACCTAAAAATTTCCATGAAGATAATGCATAACCATTTTCACACACTGAAGAAAATGGACAACCAAAGTGATTAATGATACTTGATTTGAGGAAATTGATCACTACCTTTATTTTACACTGTTTCCAAGCAACAACTTCAGTCCACCTAGTGATATAATTCGTGGCAGTAAGGATATACCTGTGTCCCACACAAGATGGTGGGTTGATTGGACCAATGAAATCCATTCACCATTGTGCAAAGGGTTTTACCTTGATGATCGGCTGTAGTGGAAGGACATAATGCTTCTCTTTGTTGGCACAAGTATGAAAAACATGGAAATCCCTCACATTGTTGTGTGCATCCTTGAAAAAAGTGGGCTAGTAATATCCTACCCTTAGGATTTGACTTGTAGTGGCAGGTCTAGTCTAGAAACATGGTATGTGCCATATTTGTCATGAAATTCTATCAACACATGAGTTTCTTCTTATTTTCCCAAACACTGAAAATAGACGCCCTCATGATTCTTCTTATACAAAATGCCTCCTTGCAACATGTAACTTTTTCTTTTCAAGGGAAATACCCTTTGTTGTACTACATTCAAATGATCAAGGCATTTTTGGTCCAACAGATAATAAATAATATCATCGTAGCACTCATCAAGAGACACATCCTAAAGGTGATACTGTTGTGCAACAATCTATGATCCCATTTCAACCATGGTCTATGTTAGAGCCTATCCCATTACCAACTTCATTGGCTGAATTTTCATATCATACTCCTATAACATGGTGACCCACTTGGCCCTTCTTTCTCCCATTTCATTTTGCATCAATAGGAGCTTCACAACTAGGTCAAGTACAATGGTGAAGACCTTATTCCACAAAATGTAGTGTCTGAATTTTTTAACTCCCCGAACCAAAGAATAAGCTTTCTTCTCCATATTTGGATATATTAGCTCCACGTCTTTGAGAGGGACACTCATTAAATCTATGTGATTCTCATTCCCCTCATCTAATTTTTTGGTCAACATGCTTGCACAAGAATGATGAGAGGCAAAAGAATATATGTAAAATGGCTTCAAATAATTGGGACTTACTAATATTGGTGCAACAGTTATGGCCCTCTTAATTTCATCAAACGCCTGATTAGCTTCAGCAATCCATTCCACTTTTGCATCTTGCTTCAACATTTCATTTAGTGGCTTTACTATTTCTATGAATCCTATAATAAATTTTCGAACAAAGTTAATCTTTTTGAAGAAATATTTCATCTCTTTTTTGTTGCCAGCTGGCTGAATCTTTAGGATAGCCTGAATTCTATTAGGGTCAATTGAAATTCCATTCTCAAAAATCACATGTCCTAGGATCTTCCCTTCAGTTGCTCCAAATATGCACTTCTTAGGATTAAGGGAGATGCCAAATTTTATGCATCTCTAGAACACTTTGCATAAATCTGAAATGTGGTCACCTCTATTTTTGGAGAAAACTATTAGATCATCCATATAAATAATAATACACTTGCATATGATGTCCTTAAAGGCAATATTCATCACCCTCTGGAATGTGGCCCTTGCATTGATCAATCCAAAGGGAATTCTCTTGTAAGAAAATGTTCCCCACTTTGTGGTGAAGGCAGTCTTATGCCCATTTTCATATTGGACCATGACCTGATTATAGCCAGAGTAGTCACCCAAGAAAGACATCATTTGGAATCTATTTACAATCTGCAAAACCTCATCCAATGAAGGAATGGGATAGTTGTCCACACATAATATTATTTCCCCATTCTTCTTACAAATTGGAACCAAACTAGCTACCCATGTAGAGTGCCTAATTGGAAAGATGATTCGAGTAGATAATAATTTTCGCTCCTCCTTTTGAATAATGGGTTCCAACAATGCATTAATAGGCCTCTATGTTTTCTGAAAAGGTCTTGCTCTAGGCTTCAAGGGGATGGTATGTGTAATAATCAAAGTTTCATAAGTCTTCAGATCTTCATAACTCCACGCTATGACATCATGATAAGCACGTAATGCATCTATCAGGCCTTTCCTTTCCTTTAGAGTACACACCTTCCCTATGAACACATTTTTGGCATTCTCTTGAGTACCCATGTTGTATGTCTCACACTAGCTAGCTACTGAATCTTTCTTTGTTTTTTGATCTTGATCCTTTATCCTATCAAGGTCAAAAATATGCTCCAATTACACCATCCCTCTTGGAATAGTATTGGTTTTTAGGTTGAAGACCCCTTCCATGTTTAATTCTTCATCCTAGAGTTCAATCTCATCAATTATCTAGGAAGTAAACACATCAAAACTAGTAATGAAGTCTAGAATATGTTTTTATCCTCAAACACCTAAAAATGTGTTACATTGTTAGGTAAGGAAGGCATTGGTGTGAGTTTCACTGAGAATTTCTTCAATCTAGACAATGATAATGGCTCCAAAGTGTTGGTTTCCTATGCCAAGGCATCTCCAGTATGGTTCTTGCTCCTAGGGATCAATTGAATGTTAAATACAATGAATCCTTCAATCATATCCCACACTCTATGTCGATAGTTATTCATTCTTCTATCGTGACAAGAATACTTCCTTCTAACCTGTTTTACTACTAACTCAGAGTCTCCAAACACTTGCAGTATTTTGAGATTCTTCCTCATGGCCATGAGAAATCCATGAATCAACACCTCATACTTGGCAGCATTATTAGTACATTGAAATTGCAATCTATGAGAAACAAAATAATTATTACCTACCGGGCTTATTAGTTTGGATGTAGCCTCTGCACCTTGCTTAAAATTTGAACCATCAAACCATAGAGTCTAGATCCTAGTGGAAGAAATATCTTTAGAATCTATGGTACTCCCACTCCTACTAGATGAAAAATCATCTTTCACAATTGGTTCTTTCCCTTTTCGATCCCTATGAACTTCTTGCATTTCAAGTCTAACTATTGGGGGTGGATTGATACATCTCTTAATTTTCTCCAAAGCAGTATCACATAGACAACATTCTAGCTCAAGATGGGAAGCATTGTGTACTCCAAACTAGTTGGGTAGCAACAATTCCTTAAAATTCATTTTCCTTCCTAGATTTATCTGATCTTCAACATACTTCTGGATGAATTCCTAAAAGTTGTCAAACAACCCAAGATTACCATCACCCAATTCAAAATCCTCATCAATTTATATGAGTGCCTCAATGCTTCTAGGACATTGAGTCAATTTATTGGGTATATCATGCATCATTAGAACTTACTTTTCTCTTGATTCATCCACAAAAACTACTAGGATATAGTTTCCCAGGCTTGCCTCAAAAATTAGGACTTCATTGGATGTATTTAGGTACTTAGTAATTAAATATTTTAACCTTGGTTCCCATTCAATTCTGATCTGATTCGGGATTCCTTTCCAAGGAATCCATAGATGAGAATGATATGTGGAAATATACTCATTGAGCACTCTCATGAAGTCCCTCCCAAGAATCATCCCATAGGAATCTGGTATGTTAGCCACCTGAATATTGATAACTTGTTGCATGTGCGGGTCTGATGCTACCTACATTGGAATCATATTCAATTCACCAAAAATGCTAACCTCGGTCTTTTCTAATTGAGTCACTTTGTGTTGGGAAGGGGCATTAGTAATGCCCAGAGCTTGGTAGACTAAGAACGGTATTACATTTTTTGATGCTTCAAAATATAATAAACAATTTTATGTAGGTTATTTCCAAATATATGGATAGAAATAAAAAATGGAGGAGTGTCCTACTTGGTTTGGAATAAACTTATTGGAGAATCAACATTAGCCATCTTATTTTTATCCTTTTATTTTTTTCTATCCCTTATCTGTACTGGGGGTTTCTCTTTAGCAGGTTGGGTATTATGACTTGGAGGTGATTAAGAGTTTTGACCCTTAGATTGTTGGGAATTTTATGCTTTTTCAGCTACCTCCTAGACCATTGTCTTGGTAAAACTAACTTTCTTGACAGTAGTGTCTTGTGAAAACTTTGTAACAATGTGGTCACTCAAAGAACCTAACACAAAATTTTGAATAGCTAGAACCCTTAACAACTCAAACATTGAGAGGCTCACCTTCACTTTCTTGAGTTCCTCTACTACATACTCTCCCATTTAAAACATATTCATGTCATATTGGGTTCCCCTTAATGGTTTTCCTTGTTGATCCTTAACAACTTCTCTTTTTGAAGCATCTTGAGACCGCCTCTAGAGAAATATTGCTTTGACACATGTGGATATGAATGATTATTGTTGGCATTGGGATTAGGTGGAGTGTTGAAATTGTTTGGGGGTGTGGATGTGGTAAATAGTCCACCAAATTGACTATTCCTTAGATTATTGTTAGGAATAAGGTGTCTCAACCTTGGATAATTCCTATTCTTATTATTTGTTTTGTAAAATGTATTTCTTGCAAATAATGTAATTAAGTGTGAGTGTACATGTCTAGTTTGCATGTTGATGTGTCACTCCACTTAATGTGTCGGCATCTTGAATTGTGTGTAAGGAGATCATGGCTGAAACGGTTATGACGGATTCCTATGACACGTAAGAGCTATGTCTGGAAGATTCAATGACAGGTGAAGACATGTGGCAATTGATAAAGTTGAGTACTGTACACTCTTCCACGATAGTGGGGTTCGGGGCATCGCCCCGAAAAAAATTTTCGAGTTCCTATTTTCTCGGAGAATGGTAAAACCCTAATACAGTTATCTTCGGAAGTTGCCCTAAAAGGGAAGCGCATGATATAAGCGTTTTTTAGGGTTGCGAAGATTTGTGATGTGAGTGTATTGTTGGAACGTTTTTTCATGCTGCCGCATTTTGTCTTCAAGGGTTGGAAATCTCCTGAAAGAACTTGCATTGCAAGTGTGTTGTAACCGTTGTGTTGAAGATAATACATTGTGCAGGTTTTGGAGTGCTGGGGTTTTTTACCGAAAGGTTTTCCCCAGGGTAAATCATTGTGTCGTTCTTCATTTTCTGTATGTATGGTATATTGCTGCAATATCTTTGTTAAGTAGATTAACGAATCTGAAATTGTAAGGGTTTAAAACGAATTTGCACCATACTTTCCTTAAGAGATTAGTGTAGGAAGCTGTTTCCGCACCTGAGTTTCCTTACAATTATATGGCCTAGTTCATTGGTGAAACATCTGGACTTTGTCTATTCTTTTCTCTTCTTCATCCAAAGGGCCATTATCAATAGTTCCTTCATTTTCAAAAAATTTCGATATTGACTCTTCATTGCATACCTATTTAGGTTTTGCACACCCTTTTCTGGACTCTTATTTAGGCTCATTTTCTTCACCTCTCAAAAAAGGAGCATGATTCAAAACTATCACCGGCGAATCATAGGGATCCGATGGCACAATTTCTTGACTGTATGCAAAACTTACCGTGGAATCTAGTACCTCCATATGGAATATGGTTGTTGTTGTTTGGAATTTAGGACACTCGAACTCATAATGTTGGGTGGTTTTATGAAGTTGACAATATCCCATTAAAGAAACCTCTACTAGGAGGACTATGCTAGTTGATTTATCTAGATTAACGAGATAGTCCAATGGTGTAGGGACTCCTCCGTTATTAGTTATGGTATTACAAGCTCTATTATTTTTTTTGGTGGTCTCCTATAAATTTTTTTCCTTGATGATTGTCCTCTATCATAACCCTACCCCTAGCCTTGTCCTTTGTGATTTTTTTTTCCATTTCCTCTTTCAAAATTTTTTCCTTGACCATAGGCAAAGTCCCTAATGTCTCTACTATAGTTAGACTATATACTTCTTTGTGTAGCTTGAATTTGACTATTTTGATTCCTTGGGTAGGTAATCTTAGTGGATAAATTCTTTACTTGTTTGTTCAACTCATCCAACCTCTCCTTATCGGTGTTATTCTAAGGTGGGGTAGTAGTGAGTGATTGGCTCAACATTTTTGAACATCGTAAATAGGCTAGGATATTGGACTACGGATTGCAAAATGTTGTTTGTCCCAAATTTTGCAAGTAAAGAGGAAGTGATTGAGGCTCGATTCAGTGGGGGACCTAGATGAGGGACTAAGGGAATCTAAGGGACTGGATTCATCGGAGGTGTCTTATTTGTCAAAGCCTGGTTCAATCCTTGAACTTGTATTAGATGGTTCGTAGGTCCTAATAAAGGCAAGGGTCTAGAAAGGTGTTACCTTAATTCAATGCTAGCTTGAATTTCCTCAGCATATGCATCAATCAGTATAGCAAGGGGTTTATTTTTCCACTTAATGAAAGTGGTAGTAAGGCTATCCAATTCCTCATAATAAACTTCTTTAGTTGAGACATCATTTACTATGTATGGTGACTACAATCAAGAGTAGGCTCTATGAAACCTATTGTTAAATGATCCTATGGGTTCATTGACTTCCCTCTTGATTGATATGACTTGATGGTATAAGTCATTAGGGCTAATGGGAATCCTAAATTTATGTAAGAAGAGAGTATCCATTTCATTTCAGCTGGTGATTGTACCAAAGAAATGCCTCCTCTCTTAATGAGTAGGGGAATAGCCTACAAGCTACATCATCATGAAAAATTTTTCTATCTTTCAAGGCAGTCTAGAAAATCCTAATATGCTCCTCAGTAGTCCTATTGGGGTAATTTCTATGAAACTTATTAAAATAGTGATCAATATTCTTGGGCATGACATTTTAATTGTTGAAAGATAGGGGTGAAGGGTTATCATCCAGGAAATCCATTGATGGTGGTGGAGGTGGTAGTGGCTGATTAGTATTTAGTTGAAATTGTTGGATGGGGATGACCTCAAAATCTGAGGATGATGAGGTTGGAGAAGATGGTTGTGCAGATGATGATGATGATGCTCCCCTTTGTCTAGCCCTTCTTGACCTAGTGGGGACTGGTAACTCTTGAAAATATCCTCTAGGTGTTGATCTAGTTTATCTTCTGAATCATTGTGGAGATATAGTGACTAGGAAACACTCTAGTTTTGTTGAATCATCCCTTCTTCTAGTGTTAGTTTATTAATGGTGTTTTTTGCATAGCAACAACTCAGACAAAATATAATATCCTATCTCTCTTGAAAGGAAAATCTCTATCATCAAGCTTCAAGAGATAACCCCAAAGTCTCTAAAGCTAGTTCTTGACAATGCATAAATAGCTTAGTGATAATATGTGAAATTGTTGGTATTCACAAGGGGTCTTACATACGAATTCTATAAAATCTCAAGTTCATCAAATATAGCAATGTAAATGATGCTTTTCAATCCTAACACTAACTCAAATACCAAAGAAATAGCAAAAGAAATAAAGGATTTTAGAGATATTATAAATCTAACTCCTAAGTTCAATCATGAAAATAACAAATCATTCAAATGGACCAACCCCTTAAACCAATTCCTACTAAACCCAAATTAAATCTACAATATTAGAGAGACAGTGCAATCTCCTAAGGCATAAATATTTTCATATCATGAAGCATTCACACATCAACCCAAATTTGGCATTGAAACAAATGAATACCCACGATTGAACTCAACATGATAAGATATAGGCCTAGGCTATCTTTACATTGCAACTCACAATCAACAAGTTGCTAAAAGTATGGACCAAGGGTTGCTTAAACACTTCAAATATTCTATCATAATCACAATTGAATTGCATCTATTTTAAGATTATTCACAAATAACTTACTTAGAGAAATATATCTAAATTTGAAACACAAGAACCATGCATAGATGAATAACACAAACAAAATAACCAAATAACAATGTCTTCACTTGTATTTTCTTCACCCAAATTTGCAACAATTCAAGTATATTCAGTATTATAGTACTTCTCTAAAACTCTAGCTAAAATTCTAACTTGTCACTAAATGTCTAACCCTTGCAAATGAGGAGAAAACCTCTATTTATAGCAATACATCATTAGGTCAGCCCAAATTAGGGTTTAAAAATTAGGGTGGCCATATAGGTTGGCCCTAGCATTTTAAAATCCCTCCTAATTCAAAATACAATAAAATATTGAAGTTCAGCCCAAAATTGAACCCTCTTAACATAAATGCATTTATGGGCACAAATTTCAAGAAGTGGTTGACTTGGGTCCTTGCCTAGTTCGATGTGGGTGGCACACTTTTCAAGGTCATCTAGGCTGGTCACCTTTATCGAGTTTAACTCCCCTACATATTTATCCAAGGTGTTTTCCCAATCAAAATAAAGGCTCTAGTACCTATCCAAGCTGGATATATAAATTGCAGCATCTTGAATTTGATCCTTCACAATAGGCCCACTATCACCTGGAGAGTAAACCGCATGCCACCACTTTTGTAGTTGCTTGAAATTTATTTTGTTTTTACCAAATTTTTTACCAAATTTCTTCCTCCTAGTGACAATTTCTAGAAATGTGTTGTAGCTATCAAAAATCCCCTTTACCTTGCCCTAAGGTTTTGATATTTTCTTGGGCACTTTCAATTTGAGCTTGTTCCTAAACCTAAAGGCCTCTATCTAATCCATGACCTTGTGAATTTTCTACATGGTGAGGATACCTTCCTTCACCAGTACTTCTATAGGAACTCCAAGCATTTTTTTCCAATTCCTTAACAATGGCATCATCTAAATTTTTACAATCAAGGAGAAATTATGCCATGTCCTAAGAAAGGAAGGATGCATTTTCATACATTGTTAATACTTTCTCAATCATGGTATCTCCTCTCTCACTAAAAATCTACAACCATTCTTGAGTATTTTTCACAGAAGATTTCAAACTTTCAATTTTTGATACTGTCTCTTTTGATAATAATCCCTACGAGAAGGAAGAGACCTCACTACTTTGTGTCTATAGTGACTTGACAAGATGTTGAACATATTTATGTTGGAAAAAAAAGGATAGACAACTAAGAGGGGGTGAATCATTTGTCACATAATTTAAAAATTATTTAACCTTATTAACCTTTAATCTCAAATCTGATAAATAACAATGAAAGCATGAATCAACAACACACATAACACCAAGATTTTTGTGTGGAAACCCTGTTAGGGTAAAAAAAATGATGGAGGTTAATCCACATGCTATACCTTGTTAAAAGAGTAAGGAAAATTACTAAGGAATGCACATTCATTCAGGCACACTCCCTAGAGCTCACTTCTTAGAGAAGACACACTGTCTTACATAAAACTTTTAGATTAAATCCATATGAAGAGATTGAACTAAGAAAATAGCTTCTTCAAAAACCTGATGATAGTTTTGGTTAGGAACAGAAACACTTCTTCACACTTCACACACATTGAAAAATAAAGAAATAATCACTCGTATATATCTGCTACATGGAATTACATCAACAACTTTGTCAGCTAGAAATAAAAGAATAAATGAATACAAACTATCAACCCAATTTATGAACAAATCTCAATGTGCACCAGTCGAAGTTGGTCACAACATAATGAAGACCTAAAGCAACATCCTTGAATGTGCCAAACATTCAAAAATTAATCCACGATGATCCACAACACACTACAACCACCATGTCGGCCAAGAACATGAAAACTTGAACATGCAAAGGAAAAATCTTTGATCACAAGCATGCTGATCAACGTGGAAATGCAACAAAGATAGAGTACAATCTAGAAACACCAATGAAGATCGTAGGAGCATACACAACAACTCAAATTACTAGAGTTGCATTCTCTTCTTCTAGAAACACCAGCTATAGTAACAAAATAACTGTAGGAACACAAAAACTCACAACTTGCTCCAATCTTGATGTGCACCTTTGAAACTTCTGGAGGATAAACTAGAAAGGCTCAGAAACAAACCCTTTAAAGTGCAACTTCTGAATACCAACATACAAAACTTTCCACCACACTGAACTTCATAACTTCATAGGGATCCTCCAACATATTTATTATAATTTTCTCAATATCCTCAACATATACAACCTTCAAGATATCAATGCTAATAGTGTTGATATCAATGACAACCACATATCAGAAACACAACCACAACATCCAACAATCTTCCCCTATGGCATTGATGGCAATACATGATGTGAAAAATACCATCAACACAACTAGCTCTTCTCTACCAGTCTCCCCCTTAGATATTGCATTGTTCTTCTCCCCTTTTTATTTTTAGCTCTTCCAGTATTACTCTTTTCCTCAAAGTTTTTCTCATTACTCTTCTCACCCTTTGACATCAATGGAAAAGGTACACATGCTCTGAACCACATATTTGAATCATCTGACTACTCCCCCTAAGTAGAAGCCATCATAACATCAATATGAAACAAGATATGACTGTAAATGTGCAAGATGATGCAAAGGCTATACATCTTAGTTCTGGTTAGGAGGGGAAATCACCCCTGACTTCCCTCTGAGATACTCAAAAGTATCCTTAGGCAATGACAATAAATATTTTTGCAATTTTTCCCTTGGTAGGCACATACTCCAGTCTGCCTTCTTTATCACTCACTTTGTCTCTCAAAACGTGATATTTGATAGATATATGTTTTTTCTTTGAATGTAGCACTTGATTCTTGGAAATGTTTATGGCACTTGAATTATCACAGAATATAGAAATAGGATCATCATACTCAATTTGGATATCTCTGAGCATCTGCTCCATCCATATTACTTGAGTACAATTTTTTGCAACAACAATATATTTTGCCTTAGCAGTAGATAAGGAAATGGAATTTTGTTTCTTACTTAACCAAGACACCAACTTCTTCCCTAAGAAGAAGGCACCACCATTAGTAATTTTTATTTCATCCACATCTCCTATCCAATCTACATCAGTAAAGGCACTGAAAGTAAGATCATCATCTTTAGGATACCATAGGCCAAAATCAGTTGTCCCTTTCAAGTATCTGAAAATTCTCTTTACAACAATCACATGAGATTCCTTTGGATCAGCTTCATATCTAGCAACCATACATACACCATTCATGATATCTGGTCTAAGTCAAATAAAGTAATCCATCTATCATTGATATGTATCTTGTTTGATTTTCCTTAAGAGAATCATCATTTTGTGTTAACTTGCATCCAATTACCATGGGTGTACCAGCTGGCTTTGAGTCTTCCATGCCAAAAAAATTCAATAACTCTCTTACATATTTGGACTAAGATATAAATATTCCATTATCTAACTAAGTAATTTTCAATCCCAAAAAGAATTTCAGCTCTCCAATCGTTGACATCTCAAACTCACTTTTCATTTCATCAGAAAACTTCATACATAAGTCATCATCACCTTCGAAAATGATGTCATCAACAAAGACTTTAATAATCAACTCTTTATCCTGATCCATCTTAAAATATAGATTATTTTTAGTAGTACCTTTATTTAATCTAAGCTTCAACAATTATTTATCCAGTCTAGCATACCAGGCTCTAGGGGCTTGCTCTAGTCCATAGAGTGATTTCTTCAATCGAAAAACCATATCTACCTTATCAGTCAGTTGAAATCCATCTGGTTTCTCAACATATACTTCTTCTTCTAGTCCACCGTTTATAAATTTTGACTTTACATCCATTTGATAGACTTTGTAGTTCTTAAAAGTAGCATAAGCAAGAAACAATCTTATAGCTTCAATTCTAGCAATAGGGGCAAAGGTTTCTTCAAAATAAATACCTTCCATCCGTGAGTACCATTTACATACTAGTCTTTCTTTATTCCTAACCAGTTCACCTTGTTCATTCAACTTATTCAAAAAGATCCATTTGGTTCCAATCACATTTTTATCCTGAGGTCTAGGAAAAAGAATCCATGTATCATTTTTCTCTATCTTCATCAGTTCTTCTTTCATTAATTCCATCTAGTATTCATATTTCCATGCTTCATTGACATTGTTGGGCTCAATCTTGGAAATCAGAGAATACTCTTTTGTAATTCTTCTTCTAGTATGCACACCTTTGTTCTTATCTCCTATAATCTGATTTTCAAAATGATTTAGCTTTACATACCTCAGAACTTTTGGATTCTCTCAAACTTTTAGTTCTTTTGGACTTCCACTAGCTTCTCCTTCTAGACTCTCTTGATTCACCATAAAAATTTGAACTTGATTGTGTGTCTAAGCATTCTTTCCTTTATCAATACTATCATATTGGTCATCTGAATCATATCCATAGTATCTGGATGATCTAGTAGTGTCTTCATCAACTCTGACATTTGCACTTTCAACCATTTTCCTCAATCTTCTACTATAGCAACAATAGGCCTTGTTTTTAGTAGAGTAACCTACAAAGATTCCTTCATCACTCATAGCATCAAACTTGCCTATATCTCCATCTCTCTTGATATACCATCTACTTCCAAAGATTTTAAAATTTTTAATAGTAAGCTTATAACCAAACCACAACTCAAAAGGATTCTTACCAAAATTACCATTGGACTTTAGACGGTTGATATTGTATACAATAGTGTTTATAGTTTCTCTCCAATCTATATGAGGAAAATTACCTTCCAACATCATAGTTCTAGCAACATCTATAATTGTTATGTTATTTCTCTCAAAAACTCCACTTTGTTGAGGAGTCTGTGGAGTAGATAAATATTTTTGATTCCATTCTCTTCACAGAAATAATTGAGCTCCCAAGAAGTGAAATCACCACCTTTGTCTGACCTTAAGAATTTAATCTACAAACCTGCCTCATTTTCGTCCATAGCTTTTAAACTTGTGAAATTTTCTAATGCTTCATGTTTTTCTCTCAAGAAAGCAACCCATATCATCCTAGAGTAATCATAAATAAGCAACATAAAGTACCTTTCTCCTTGTAGACTTCTGATTCTAGAGAGACCACATAGATCAATATGCACCAGCTCCAGTACTCCATTAGAATGAGTTTTCTTGCTCTGAAAAGAAACTCTAGTCTACTTTCCCATCTGACATTCCTTTCATATGGTGTTATTAGGCTTCACTAGCTTAGGTAGAGCTTACTTTGATAATTTTATCAAAATTCAAATGACACAACCTCCTATGCCATAACCAGATTTCATCAACTTGAGAAATTAAACAACTTTCACTAGCATAACTTAGGTGAAAAATGTTACCTCTTGTCTTTGTACCTGAAGTAATTACATTTCCAGAACTTCCTAGTATCTTGCATTTTCCATCTTTGAACTAAAGATTGTATCCCTTATCAATCATCTGCCCAACACTCAACATATTATGTTTAAATCCTTCTACATAAAGGACATCATCAATATTATATTTACCACCAAGAGAAATAGTGTCTCTGCCACAAATCACACTAGCATTGTTCTCTCCAAATCTTACAACACAACCGTCATATTTCTCCAAGCTTGTAAACTTTCTTTTTTCAACAGTCATATGATGTGAGCATTCACTGTGAATCACCCACTCATCCTTTTCTTCAATTTTGGCTGCAAGAGATTTCTCAACATTCTTATCATTAGCAAATTCAGTGGACACCAGACCACTTTCCTTGATAGAAATGAATACCCATCCATCTTCATTTCCATTTTCTTTATCAAATTCATCATCAGTAACACCTTCTTCAACATAATAACATTTATTTTGAAATATAGGTTTGTCAGGTTTGGATCTAGGAACTCTTTTAGGACACCTTGCTGCAAAATGACCTACCTTACTGCAAGAGAAACATTTAATAGGCAACTTTCCTTTAAACTTACCTTGTCCTTTGGATTCTCTTTTCACAATCAATGCTTCTAGCTCTTCTAACTCTCTTTCTTCATTTTCAATATATTTCACCTCATATTCATACTTGAATGTCTTTCAAGAACCTTCTCTCAGATCATATATTTTTTGGCTTCTTCTAGATACAGTAGCTTTAAATGTAGATTTTGTCTTAGGGGTAGAATCACCAAATTCACTTAGTTCAAAGGTAGCAAGCTTAACAATCAGCATATCTCTTGTCATATTTGTTATTGTCCTGAGCTCTTCAATAGCATGAGCTTTCATTTTGTAAGAAGTAGGCAATGATCTAAGAACTTTAGCTACAATCTCTTCTTCATCCAAGATTCCACCGACACATCTAATACCCATACCTAGTTCATTTAATTTTTGCATGAAAGAAATAATGTTTTCATCTTCGTTCATTTTCAAGTTTTCCCACTTGCCTTTTAGACTTTGTATCTTAGCAACTTTCACTTGTGCATATCCTTCATACAATGTTTCCAGCTTCTTCCAGATCTCATATGTTATTTTCAGACCCATCACATTTGTCATCTCTGAATCTGTCAGAGCACTCAATAATGCTTCTAGATCCCTGATATTAGTTTCAGCTTCTTTGATCTCATTAGGAGTAGAGGGGCCATTATGAGGAATAACATATTTTTTCCTTGTAATCTTCTAGAAGGGTTCACCAATGCACTTCAAATGACACCATTCTAGTCTTCCATAGAGAGTAGTTTATTCCATCGAATCTAGGACTATCCTTCTTGTATGATGCCATCTCGGATCACCTCAAGCTATTAAACTTCTTTATAGGAACCTACTCTAATACCAATTGTTGGAAAAATAAGGATAGACAACTGAGAGGGGGGGTGAATCAATTGTCATAGAATTTAAAACTTATTTAACCTTATTAACCTTTAATCTTGGATCTAATAAATAATAGTGAAAGCATGAATCAACAACACATCAAAAGCACACATAACACCAATATTTTTGCATGGAAACCCTGTTAGGGGAAAAGCCACGGTGGAGGTTAATCCACAAGTTAGACCCTGTTAAAAGTATAAGGAAAATGAATAAGGAATGCACATGCATTCAGGCACACTGCCTAGAGCTCATTTCTCAAAGAAGACACGTTGTCTTACATAAAAATTTCAAATTAAATCCATCTAAAGAGATTGAACTGAGAAAATAGCTTCTTCAAAAGCATGATGATAGTTATGGTTAGGCACAAAAACACTTCTTCATACTTCACTCAAAATTAATTGTCCTCTGCTCTGAAACCGAATGATTTGATCTTTCTTCACACACATCACATTACACTTCACACACTTTAAAATGGATAAACAATCACACTTATACATTTTCTACATGGAATTGCATCAACAACTTTGTCGGCCAAAAATAAAAGAATAAATGAATACAAGCTATCCGCCCAATTCATGAAAAAATCTCAATGGGCACCAACTAAAGTCAGTCACAACATAATGAAGACCTAAAGAAACATCCTTTAATGTGCCAAACATTCAAAAATTAATCCACGAGGATCCACAACATGATATAGCCACCATGTCGGCCAAGAGCATGAAAATAAAAACATGCAAAGGAAAAATCTCTGATCATGAGCACATTGATCAATGTGGACATGCAAAAAAGATAAATAACAATCTAGAAATATCAATGAACATCATAGGACCATACACAACAACTCAAACTATTATATTTACATTCTCTTCTTCTAGAAAAACTAGCTACAGTAATAGAAGAACTACAAGAACATAGAAACTCACAACTTGTGCCAATCTTGATGTGCACCTCTGAAACTTCTAGAGGATAAACTATATAGGCTCAAAAACAAACCCTTTAAAGTGCAACTTTTGAATACCAAAATACTAACATTTCCATCACACTAAACTTCATAGCTTCATAGGTAGCCTCCAACATATTTATTATAATTTTCTCAATATCCTCGACATATACAACCTTCAAGATATCAATGCTAATAGTGTTGACATCAATGACAACCACATATCAAAAGCACAACCACAACATCCAATAATTTATAAACTTCTTTGAGTTGCTTCCGCAACTTCTCATTTTATTCAGTTTCCTTATCAAATCTCCTCAAAATTGCTTGAGATGACTCTTGAAATTCTTGTTTTTATTGTTCCTTTGTGGTGGGACCCAAGTTAATTATTTGAACCTTATAATTTGAAGGTCTCACTTCATCTTTATATTTTTTCTCTGGAAGGAAAACAACATGGAAAAATATGTTAATGAATTCATCTCTAGAGAATTTAGAAATAGTTCTTGCTCTCTTTCTTTCTTTAGGCTGTCTCCAACTCTCCAAGAACCTATCCCATTATGGAGTTTCATCCTCCACACTTACTTCCTTTTGTTTCAACCTCTATTCTAACCATTCAGGATCATCTAGTTTTTGAATCTCTACATTCTTTTGAGAAGTGTACTCCTCTGACTATTCATAGGGAGGGCTTTCCTCAACAACTTCTACTTTCTCCTCACCCTTTTCTTGATTTTATTGCACATAATCTTTATCGAAATTGTCTTCACCTTTATCAATCTTATCACCATCAGACTTATCTTCATCCTCAACCTCAATATCTGGTTGATCAATGTTCCCTTTGTGGAGGTTGAGATGGCATCTCGATTGTAACCTCGAAGGTTGCCTCCTTATGCTTCCTTATCATACACTTCCTACTCTTCCAATTGATTTTAAAAATCACTTAAATGCCCACCTTTAGATGTGGGAACCTCTTCATCTAATATCTCTTCTCTTGGATTATTTAGAATATTTCCTTCTTCTCCTTGAGGCTAATCGAGAACACCAGAGAAATTATCTTCTTGAGTATTGTGAATTGGAGATGGAATGGGAGAATTATCCTTTGCATCTGTCTTCTCCATATTTTCTATAAGATCATCAATAGGTGTCTCTTCAGTGGTCACCTCTTTTTCTTTATCCACATTTTTTGTTGGAGGGGTCCTAGGCTTAGGAGAATTTCTCTCAACATATACATGTTGCTTCTCCCTAGAACTTTCAACATCAACCACCTTAGGTTGAGTGGCCATTTCTTCATTGACCTTGGTCTTCTTTTCCTTGGCTTGCCTCTGGCCCTCAGTCACTAACTTTCTCTTTCTAGAGGGTTGGATATCCTTAGTACCTTCTTCAATGATTTAATTTTAAGGTTTTCTTGCTATTGCTATAGGTTGTCTCTTCTATTTTCCCTTAGCCTGGATTCTAGTTCTTTTCATGAAAAATTGAGACTTATCTCATTCCTCCTCTGAAGGGAGTTTTTTTGTGGCATCATCTTGTTTATATCTCCTTCTTTGAGTGGGATTCAAGATATCCTATCAGATCATATATAAGAACATTAGCATTGATGACATTAAGATCATCAATTTCATGTTTAGACCAATTAACTGGGGAATCCGTGAAGATGTGGATTTTTCAAAGGGACTACCTTTCAGAGAATCTGCCTGAGGTGGATTTTTCTAAGGGACTAACTCTCGAAGAATCCGCTATGAGGTCGATTTTATTAAAAAAAAATGATTTGTATTTCCTTAATCCTTTGAAAAGCCCAAGTTTCAACTCATTTATTTTAACCCAAACTGATTCAGATATAGACCCTAAGCATGATTCTAAGCACTAATCTATGAAGTTGCCCAAGGATTTGACCTTCAAATAATACCATTATAACATTTTTGAATCTACCACCAACCAAACTAGGGCAAGGGAAAAATACAACTAGGGCATAATAAGTCGAACATCATCCCCCAATATGTTCATTTGAATCTCAATAGCTAAAGACCATAGATAAAAACCCTAGTTTCATTGATAGCAATGTGCCCTAAACAAGATAAACTAAAAGAAGGAACCCTAGCGAAGGAAGGATTCCCTAGATCGAGCAATACGTAAATGGATGCTCAAGAAATCATAGAAAAGTATCATGAACATCATTAAAATCCACACCTCAACATCAAATTCTAGGTGAACCAAGCACCAATAAATAGACATAGGAAAATGACACTTTGAATCATCAAATTGACTACAAGGAAATAGACCATGAGGGTGCACGTATTTGAATCATTGAAACCCCATAAAATGGAATTAAAATCACAATGGGTTCAATGCACATACCTTTTGAATGAGGGAGAAAATCAAATCTAACAAGCAAAGAGCACCCTTAAACTTGATTAAATCCTTGAATGTCATCTCTCAAATCACTAGTATAAAACATAGAGAGAAGAAAAAGGTCATAAAACATAACACAATAGAAAAATGAGGAATTAAAGGTGAAAAAAACACTTAAAAGACCCCTGAAATAATCATAAATTAACCCCGGGTACAACCACTGACAAGATATAAATGTAGTGATTTGAATCCCCAGACCTTAGAGATGCAAAGGGTGGATGGATTTCGGGGAATCCAAAAAGGTTCAAATTTTCCAAAAGGACTAGACTTCATAAAATCCAGAGTACCCTGGATCCTTCGAGAAGTAGAAAACCTCAGAAAATCCACCTAAAGGCGGAATCTCCAAAGGTCAATCCATTCAAAAAATCCACCAAGGGAAGGAATCTTCGAGACTCTTCCTGACTTAGCCAATTTCACCCCTGAAATGGAATTTTGGTAAGATGTCTGGGTTTTAAGAATACTTTGAGACCAAAACATTGCAACCAAAGGCCCCCCTCAAGTGTGGATAAAGCATTAGTCCAACAAAGTGAAGTAAAAGCCAAAATTCGGAGGAACCTATCCCTTAAGGGGAAAACGTTAGACCTAAAGAAAAATCGAGAAGTGAAAGCAAGCCAAAAGAGGGTCCCTACCTTGGGTGGGGTGTGTGTGAAAAAGTGCACAACAACACCTAAGTTAGGTTATGCTATGTTATAAGGAAATCCAATATTTTGGTCAGTTATGATGGATTCTCTTAAAAATTCTATGACAAATCTTGTGGCAGATTTTATGGAAGATTAATGATAGATTTTATGAAAGTTATAAGGCATCTATCATAGGTTATTATGAGAAAATTTGGGTTCCCAAGCTTGGAGAGAGAATATTTTACAAGTATGAAGGTTTTTCATTGATGTCAACTATGCTAAGAGGGATTTTTGTAGAGGTGTGTTCTATTTTTTCTTTGTATTTCTTCTAGGTTGAAGATTTACCTATGTGGCTTAGATATGTTGGTGAGAAATGTTCATAGGTGTTATTTTCAAGAGATGGTATGTTAGATTGTTGTACAAAAGAAGTTGTGTTCACCAGTGTGTGAGTTGTGCATTACGTACGTGTCTTGGAGAAATGTCTTTGCTACATTTCTCAATAGTTGTGTTTCAATACTTGTTATTCTAGGTGAGATTTGATGTTGTTGTTATCTTTTCAATGTCAACATGATTCGTTGTTTGGTATTTCAGAAGATGGTCTTCCAAGTTACAGTGTGTGGCAATGTTGTCAAGATGTATTGGGCTTGTACATTCTTCAAGTGAATTTTTTTGCGAAGGAGTTTGTTAGTTTTCAGGATGTTTTTAGATCATTTTCAAGTGAAGTTTGCTGTCCAAAAGTTATGGATTAATCAAAAGAAGTGTGTAAGTAAAATTTTAATTGTGTTTGCACTAGTAACGACTGGCCTAGTATTTATACTACATGTGAAGTGTCTTCAAATTTTGTGGAAGCATGTTGAGGTGTGTTAGGTAAAATTTGGGTCTTAGCTAAGGATTTATGTGGTTCTCCTTCATCCCTATCCATTGCAGGAATGTTTTGGCACTGACCTAATTTGAATTCTCACATTTGAGGTGCATTGTCAACCTTAGAAATGGTTTCAAGGTTGAGAATGGTATAAGTATAAGTTAAATAATTGAAGGATGTCAAGATAGATGAAAGACATATGCATGTGTGAAGCATGTGATGTGAATGATGTGAAATTAAGCAGAGCATTGAAAATTTTTAAGTGTTGGACTACTAGATGTAGTGAGAACAAGGTGTCTACAATCATTCAAACAAACTATGAAGGTTTTAGAGCTATTGTGGTGGAATATTTTTTGCATTCATATCACGTTCTTTGTGTAACATTTCTTCTTTATATTCTTTTCATTTTGGTAGTGAGCCTTGGTTGTGAGTGTTGTACAGTTTTTGCACACACACCCCACTGAAGGTGGGGACCCTCATTTTCACTTTTTGGTGTCTTGGCATTTCTATTGTGGAGTTTTTCTTGCTTGGGAATTTGCTTTGATGTTCATCCTACCAGTTGGAATAGCCCATTTATGCTTTATATTGACAACCTTAAGTTCTAGGTGCATTTCAAGATTTTCGCTGTGTTTGAGAAAATTCGCCCTGGCTGGACTTTCTCGGTTTCCCTTTGGTGCTCAGTAATGAATGTATTTTTGCTTAGTTCAGGGAAATCCATCATGTCTATATTTTTCAGAAGTCCATTGCTCTGTCGGATCCTCAGATTTTTGTCTTGGCCATCTTGTCTATCATATTAATGGTGATTGCATGACTTTTGGGGAAGTGTTATATTGATTTCTGGGAATTAATTTTCCATTTGAGTTTGGAGTGTTGGAGCTTGATGTGTGTTTGGAAGTGACTTCGAGTGTTGCATTTAGATATCTTGGGCACCATTTGTGTTCTTCTTGTGCTTGAGGTTTATTCTCAGCTTCCTGGGTTTCGTTTCTTTCTATTATCATGGTATGTGGATGCTCTCTTCCTCTTTTGGTTTGGATTAATTTTCTATATGCACCTTCATAATGTTCTTTGTTACGTTATTTCTTGAATGTGTCTGTTTCCTGGGCATTTCGGGGTTCCATGTCTTGTTGGTTTGTTCATGTACTTTTCCTGAGTATTTGCTTCGGGGTGGTCTTTCATTGTTTTCTTGTGGCTTGCTTGCATTTGCCACAAATTTCCTATCCTTGTTTGCAAGCAAGTTGTGCCTGAGTTGTTTCATGCTTCCATGGTAAAGGTTTTAGGGTTCTTGACCTAGGGCATAGCCAATCACTCTCAATTTACTAGGAGGTGAGTTTTAAGTTCATGGTTGATCCATTGGAGGTTTAGGTCAAGTAATTATTGAGCTATGGGATCTTAATCCACGTCCATTCGATCTACTTAGGTGAAGATGAGAGAAACATAGGCGTTCAATTTTTTGTTGTTTAGTTGGATTTCGCTTCTGCTGGATTTCCTCGAATCTTCCTATTTCTTCTCTGTTCTGCACAATTTTCTTTAATCTGGACTTTTGTTGGTTTCATAGAATTTCACTTCCTCTGCATTTTCCTAGTGTCTGTTGCCTGGTCATTCTTCCAAATTCGATCTTTCATGGTAAATTTTTCTTGATTCCAACAAAATCCACGCCGTCAGGATTTTCCCAAGTTCCTGAAGTTGTCTCTGTTTCGGGGATTTCTGTCTAAGGCGGATTTTTTTGAAGTTTTGTGGGAATGAGAAATTCAATGATTATATAAGAATTTACTTGATTATTATGTATTTAGATGATCAAATAAACTTATGCTAAGTAGTTCAAATTTATTTATTATACTGATTGATTGAAATGATTATGTGGGGTTTTGTATGTCTGTTTCGCTTGATTCTTCTTGGTCCAAATTTCCCCAGAATTCCCCTCCAGTCTCGATTCTATGAAGGAGGCTAAATCCCAAACTTTGAAATAGTTGATTTTGACACTTGTTTATCTTGGATCTCATTTTGGTTGTCTTTACTTGTTTGCAGGTAGGATCAATAAAGATGTTGTTGGGCATGGCAAGGGAAAGGCAATAGATCCAAGTACTAAAAGTTCAGCTATCTTTGAGCCAGAAAAGGTAAAGATGGATATAAAGAGTAAGATTCCTGAGAGAAGATTAACTTCCTTATGGTGAGGAATTACTCATACCAGTGTGGGGATGTGGGACTACAAAGAGTTCAAGGCTGAAATGACATCACAGATCCTCCCTTTGCTGGCCAGAAGAACTTTGGAATCTGGGTTAGCACATGTAGCTGGTTTCCCCTCCACAATGCAATGCTATGAGTTGGTTCTTGAATGTTCTAGGAACTATGATAGGGGAACACAAAGAATAATCGGTCCCCAAGGAAGGGTTGTGGAAAAATTTGACCCTCTTTCCATTGCCAGAACTTTTGATATACCTGATAGGTCACATGTGGTGGCTTTTGATATCGATGCAGCAAAGAAATACTATGAGGAGAATGTGGTTAAGTCCCAGAAGGTGATAAATTCTTGGTTGGATGTAATATCCCTTGCTCAAACTGATCTCAAAATGCTGATATAAGGCTCAAGGAATATTTTCAAACACTTCGCATGCAAACTTCCAACTTGCTGGTTTGAGTTATCAGTCAGATATATTCTTTGAAAAAATGATTATAGAATGCTTCAAATGCTTGTAAGTCAACACTTCAATGTCCAAAATATATTCTAGATGCATCAATGACATATTTCTATCATTTACAATGCACTTATATGATTTTTAATTGGAAAAACATGCATCTACAGCCAACTAGTATTTTTCCAAACAGTTGGCATGCAAAATATTGCTTGAATCAAAATGAACATTACATCAACACTAGACTAGAAAATTATCTCCCCTTTTATATATTGGCAATGTGCATATAAGGGAATCATGGATTAGCCAAGACTCTTGGATTTACAAAAATATCCAATACAATGCCAAAGTCTGATATGAATATTCCACCTACAACAACTCCTAAAAACGACAATGCAAAGAGCTTAAATAAGATGCAAGAACTTGGTATAAAATATGCCTTGGCTTGAAGAAAATGTGGCAACTTGAATGCAAAGGAAGAAGACTCCTCTTAAGCCCAAATCAGACCCAGCATGAGTTGCCCCTATGAATAAATTTGTGGTCCTTTAATGGCTGACTGTCAAGTCTGAAAAATTATATCAGACCTCTACAATTTAATATCAGACCTTGTATTCACCTCAAAATGCTCCTTAATGCCATAATTGATGCAAGAATGATGCCTCCAATAATCTCCAATAAACTATGCAAGATGCCCTCTGAATCTTTGGCTCTTGGTACTATTCATGCAATACTGTTCATGCAGGTACTGTAGCAGCAGATGGAAGCTTGCAATCTACTCTTTAATGGCTGCCAATGATAAGCTATAGGTCTGCAGTAGACGAGTCTTCAGATATGCTCAAACCCTTGATGCATTCTTGAATCTTTAAGCACAATGAGAACTTTAGGATGAAGCTCTCCTCTAGCAATAATTCGGTTGGTATCTCAGAGCCTCAAAATTGCATTACCACTTGAGAGTTTTCATTCTCAATGGCCAACTCAAACAACTGCAGAAACCCTTGGCTCCACAACTGAAATTAACAAGTTATTCTTCAAATCTAGATGATAAGAAATGAGCCCTCAATTTCTATTTATTCTTTTTCACCAATTTCTCTAGAAGCCTCTAGAATATTATTTTATTAAGTGACTTTATAATATATTTTAAAATTCAAGTCACTTTATTAAATTAATTAAATATAAGGTCACCTTATAATATAAATTTAATTGATAACCTTATAAATAATTAACTTAATACCATATTTTGATTTAATTAAAGTAACTAATCAGTCATCCTCATAAAATAATCATTATTTTGGACAACTTAATTAATTAAATTAATTAAATCAACTACCTCCAAAATGGGGATATTACATTGGAGAAGCCCAAGTCTCACTTCTCCATGTTGCCTAAACAACTGTTCAGACTCAAATTCAAGAGGGAATATTATAATGCCATCACTCTCCTTAGTAGGTTGGTGGGGCTAAAGAATGCAGGAGTTTTCGAGAGTTGGATGTTCAATGTTATTTCTCAGATGGAGCAAGGAATAGACTACCACTGGGTAGGTGCCATAAGTACAGTAATCCATGAGCAGACGTGTAATGTCTTTCAGACCAAGACCTTCACCATGACTTCCTACTTGGTATATGCATTGGAAATATTTCACCCATACAAGGGGTTGAGCACTAGAGGTGTATTTGGGTAGGATGCAATCTATGAAGTGTATCCACATTTGCACCTAGGAGGATGTATCTATAGAGGGGAGAATGATGCATTTACTATGTATATTACCAGGTTCTTGCAGGGGATGCCATGAGGTCAATGGATTGGTTGAAGACTATGTTAGCCAAGGACAAGGCGGATATTGATCTCCTATTGCAAAAAACAAGGACAATAATGGAATACATTGAGGATAAACTAGTGAAGAGTGGGATTCTTCCTTTCCCAAGGGTTTCTAAGCCTTGGGAATGGTTTGAGATCTTGCAGATGAGGCAAAGGGCCTTGAAGAAGATTCATAAACAAGGTAAATAGATTTAGGACACCTTGTCTGGCATTCATGATAAGTGCACCTCATTCTTTGAAATCATGACAGGGAGGAAGAAGTTTGCTCCAAAGCTTCTCAATTTGGAACAATTCAAGAGATGGTGGAGAGATGTCTATTCTCCAGTCAATGAAGGTCCAGTCGTTGAACATTAGCTGATGATTTTGCAACCTACATTGCAGTTATTGATAGGTATTTAACAAATAGGGCTGATTGGGATGGAACAATAAGGTAGGCAAGAGATGACATCAAGTCTCTTGAAAGAAAAGTTAGGGTTTTTCTTGTGCCACCTATTGCCGAATTGGACAAAGTATTGTTGGTAGTGCATGGTGAAGTGGAGCGTGCTAAAGACAAGCATGGGAAGTAGATATATAGGGCTACATCAAAGTTTGTGCTTCCCATTATCTACATGCATTGGGCTGACTTTTTGAGACCCCAAGTCGACTTGGATGAAATTGGTCCAAATTGCACATTTCATGTTGTATTCAAATATCTTTTGATGCCGACCTATTGTGTGGCATTTTTATTATTGTAAAACCTTATCTGGGCCGACTTATCTTGGGGGTTGTCTATAAATTGGGAATGATGCCTCATTTGTAGGATATCAACATAGAATAGAATACAAAGGGATAGAGTGGCACATAGAATAGAGATTTCATATTTGAGCGAATTAGGGTTATCTTCAAGAAAGTATTGTAACAAAAGACTAGAATTGTTGCCATTTTGGATGACTTAAATATAAGGAAGGATATTGTGATTTGGTATCTCTTTTGTGTTGAGTTTTATCTGGCATGGTTCTTTTTGTTCTATCTTTAAAATTTCTTGTTTATTGTTATATGGTTTGGTGATGCTTAGGGTTTCATGTTTGGAATGTTTGCAACAATCTCTAGTCCATACTTTTTGCAGTTATTTGATTGTTAATTGCTTTAAAAAGTTAGCATGGACTTAAAATTTTGCTTAGTTCAATTATGAGTATTTGTTCATTTTAGTTGCAATAGGATTGTTTTGAATGAATGTTTATGATTTGAAAATCTTTAAATACCTCAGAAGATTGCACTATTCCTCTGAGATTGCAGATTTATCTAGGTCAAACAAAAAGTTGTTTATGAGAGATTGGTCCATTTTCAACATCTTATCTTTTGGCATTTTCTGTTTTAGGGTTAAAATTAGTCTTAGAATTATCTCTGAAACCTTTATCTTTTGTTATTTTCTTTATCATCTGATTTCAATTTAGGGTTTGAAGTATCAACTCATTGTTAGATCTGATAAATTCAAAGTCCAGTGTTTTCTTGTAGTAAGGTCCCTTTGTGATTACCAATATTTTCACATTATCTCAGAGTTGTTTTATTTGCATTGTCAAGACCTGACATTAGAGACCTTGGGCTTGTCTCTTTTCCATAGAGATTTACCTTTCAAGAGAGATAGGGTATAATATTTTGTCTGAGTTTTTGTTGTACAAAAAACACCATCAACAGTGAGCCTTTCTGGATAGTGCATTCAATTCTAGTAGTGAGCCCTTGTAACTGATTTTTCTATTACTTATATTGGGTATGTGCAGGATCATGATGGGCCAAAAATTGGTGATATGTAAGTGATATGATGGCCCATATGGCTAACGAATTTTTTTGTACCCAAAACTGATGAAATGAAAAGGGTTTTTAAAATAGATTCTCTACTTTCCACTAATATAAATTATGCTTTACTTTGAATTTAAAAAATTATTATTATTCATTTTCTAGTTAAATTATGACTAAAGTCCTAATTGATAGGTTGATTGAAAAAAATCTATAGCTTTCAAACCGTATCACATTTTTTGAATCTAAAACATGGATCACATTATATGCTTTGTATACTATAGAATTTTTTTTTAAAATGAATTTCATGAAGTTTTGACCAAGTTAAGGTGGTCAAACATACAAATTTTTAATATTTTTTAAAATTTGTAATAAAATATTCATAATTAATTATTTACATGGAAAAAAATTACAAAAAAATATGCATCACATCGGTACATGAGTCCTCTACTTATATCTAAAATTTTATAAAAAAATATTATCATTTTATTGTGGTTAAGGTGGTTAGACAGGCACCTACTTCTTATTTTTTCCCTGAAATTTAAGTACTACTCCATTGAAATTTCAAATTTTCACCAAACAGATCTTTTAAAAAATAAAATGAACCTAGTAGTTTAGAAACTAAAGTCAATTTTCTATAGATTATATTCTAAAATATTTTTGAAATAATATAGATAACTTATTCAATTTTTTACGTCAAGTTTCCTAACTCTGATTTTCTAAATTCTTATCGCCACTTAAGGACCTATTTTTTCCATGATGATCCTGCACATACCCTATTGTGAGCTAATCCCCATCATAGTTTTTACACATAAATTTGGTGTTCTCTTGTGCATGGTGTTGAGTTCTTTCAAAAAAAAAAACTTTTCATGCTAATTCATCATAACGGATTAAGGGTTTAATGAGTGTTTGTGGATCTAATTATTTTTTAGGGTTTTGGTGTTTTAATTAGATACAACTGATTCAATCCTCCCCCCTCTCAATTGTCTTTTTCATTCAAAAATTGGTATTAGAGCAAGGTTACTTGGAGAAAATATTAATAGATTGAGGTAGATTTTGGATGGAAAACAAGAAGGAGATCTCTATGTTTGATGGAATAAACTATGCATTTTGGAAAGTTAAGATGGAAGGCTATCTAGTTTACCTTTGATATGATGTTTTACAAGTATTAAAAACTAATTACACCATAGCTACAAATGGACCGAGCACAAGTGATGAGATCAAGGCCTATGAAATAAATGGTAAAGAAAGGTTTGTTCTTTTGAATAGTCCTGCATATTCTGAATTAGTGAAAGTTATGGATTTGAAAAATGCTAAATAAATATAGGATAAGATACAAATTATTTATGGATATGATGAGGTTAAACAAGCTAAGATGTAGAATTTGAACATATAATTTAAGAACTTGCAAACTTTTGAAGATGAAATAGATACAAGTTACATGTAGAGGGTTGATGAAATTGTTAGTGCAATGAGAGGTCTTGGTGCAAAATTCAAAGAACCTAAAGTGGTAAATAAAATTCTCAAAACCCTTCCTAACTCATATGGTCAAAAAAAAATTCTATTGAGGAAGTTGAAAATTTGAATACTTACTCTAGAGATCAGTTGTTTGGCACACCAACTACATTTGAAATGAGAAAATTTGGTCTCAATAATGGTGCAAAAGTGGAGACAAATTTCAAGGTTGTAAAATAAGAAGAGGTTGAAGATTTAGATAGAGATGATCTTGATGATGTGGAAGCTAACTTTGTAAGAAGGATGAAAAAGGGCACCGGTAAGTACAAAGGTAAATTACCTTTTATATATTTCAGTTTTCGACAAATAGGTCACTATGCTTCAAGATGTCCAAATCGATGTGTGAACAATAAGAATAAGGAAAAAAAAGGTAAGATGATCAAGAAAACCTATTATGTTAGAGAATATGTTGGTATTTCTAATGATGAATCTGATTATGGAGACTATGATGATAATGAATGCTTGTTCTTATCTTTAAAAGATGAATCTATTTCTACTAACTCTAACAGATTTGTGAAGGAAAGTGCTCCAAAGACAAAGGAGACAAAGGTTAAGGTTGAAGGTACTTTGGTATCTAATTTTCATGTTAGACAAGATAAAAAATATTAGATCATTGATAGTGGTTGCTCAAATCATTTGACTAGAGATAAGATTAAGTTTGTCAAGCTTGAAAATAGGACGGAGGACTTGTTAAAAATGGAGATGTTTCAGGTGCTAAGATTTGTGGAATAGGTTCAATCAGTTTTGAAGGAAAGAATAATATTAATGATGTTTACTATTTCAAGGGTTTAAGGAATAATAATTTGATTCTTGGACAAATGTGTAGCAAAGGATGCTTATGTTTCAAGATAATGGATATGAGATCAGAAAATGGTTTGAAACTATGATTGTTGCTAGAAAAATGATAGATGGAAAAATTTATCAGCTCAAGGGTGCTAATGGTCATTGATTTATGACTCAGATTAATGAATGCTAGTTATGGAGTAGGAGGATGTGTCACATCAATTTTGATAGCTTGGTTAGAATCATTTTAGTTTAAGTAGTGAGAGATTTTCCAAGGATTACAAATCCTATCAATGTTATCTACAAGGAGTGTCATATTGGAAATAAAACAAGAAAAAGTTTCAAGGGTAAAGAACAATATTCTATTGGATTGTTGGAATTGGTGCATACATACCTTTTTGGTCCTCCAAGAGTGATAATTTCACAAGATGATAGGACTCCTCGATAAAATGGAGTGGTTGAAAGGAAAAACAAGCCTGTTCAAGAAGCTGCAAGGACTATGATGAAAGAAGCTAATCTATTGGTAGTATGCTGGAGAAAATATATTCATACTACTTCTTATATACTTAACAAAGTTCAAGAAAAATAAAAAATAGCACAAAGACTTCCTATGAGTTGTGCTATGGAAGGATCCCTATTGTCAAGTACTTTAGGGTGTTTGGAAGCAAATTCTATATCAAAAGAGATGAAGAAAACTTAGATAAGTTTGATGCAAGTTCTAAAGAAGCTATCTTCCTTGGAATGATACTAAAAGAAAATATTATAGATGTTACAATAAAATATTGAGAAAGATTATTGAGAGTGCAAGTGTCAAAGTAGATGAAGATCTATAGAATTCAATGGTAATAGATGAAATCTCCTCAAAGAAGAAGAAGAAAAATCTAAGGAATGGGAAGCACAGTATGAAGAGGAAGAAGCTTTAGAAAATACCCCTAAAAGCCCTAAGTATGTGAAGAGAAATCATTCTAAAGAATAGATCATCGGGGATAAAAGAAAAGGTGAATTGACAAGAAGGAAAGCTATTGAAACAAAGGTAAATTTATGTCTACTTTCTAAAGTAGAACCTAAGACAGTGATTGATGCATGTCAAGATTAACATTGGATTAAATATATGGAAGAAAATATGCATATTGAGAAGAATCAGACTTGGGAACTTGTCCCAAGACCAAAAAACAAAAACATTATTGGATCTAAGTGGGTATTCAGAAACAAACTAAATGAGAATGGAGAAGTGGTAAGAAATAAGGCAAGGCTTGTGTATAAGGGATATGCACAAGTTGAAGGTGTAGACATCCAAATTTGACCACTCCCATATTATTCGTTTAATCCTTCCTCTAAGGTTTCTAAAGTATTTAATTTAGTCATTTACCTTTTTGAGTTTAAATCAATTTCAAATTCTCTATTTTCTCTCTCCTTGTCACATCCTCCATAATCTTCTTCTAATCTGGATTAGTTTAATTAATCTATGATTAGGATGTGCACATCCTTAATCAAGATTAATGTCACATCCTCCATATTTGACCACTTTCCTTTAATCCTTCATTAATCTTCCTAATTACATGTTTGCACAACCTTAATCTAATCACCTACCATATCTGGTATGTCCTCCAAGTCAACCTTTCATAAGTCCTCTATTTATTAAGCATTGACCTCTTCCCCATGTGAATTTAAAATTCATATTTATTCATTCAATGCATTTCTCTTCCCCATGTAGGTTGTTGGGAAATTCTAAACTCCTTCATAAGTCACATCAATCACATGGGACACGGACCTCCTTTATGAGGACCTTGTCTTATCCCCAAGGTACTTCCCAATCATGTGAATTTAAAATTCACATTTATTCCCCCAAAAAATTCTCTCATCCCCATGATGATAAGAGAGAACTTTCTAAAATTCCTCACTTGTCACCATCATCCTCATATGGGGACAAAAACTTTCTTTTTGAGGAAATATTTCCCTAATCCCAAGGTACTTGCAAGGACCTCCACCTCACATGTCCTCTCTCCACCTCACATGCCTTCTTTCCACATCACATGTCATTTTGACACCTCATCTTGCACATGGAAAGATGTGAGGACTTGTGAGTCCTCAACTCACCACAATCCTCCATCTTGCTCATGTTGGCTAAATCCTAGCCACTGAATTCTCTAGAGACTCTTCCCTTAAAATGGAAGATTTTGTCTCATTTTTACATATCACATTCATTCAAGCATTCTACTCTTAAGAAACTCAAATTTCAACTTAGCACTCTCAAGCACTTGTATTCATCCTTCATTGTTGAAACTTTAAAGCTTCCATTGCACCCACATACAACACTCATCCAAATACTCACTTGCATCATTGCATTCCTCATCACCTATACTTAATTTTGCATCCATTTTTAGGTCATTTTCCATTGAATGAGTACACAAAATTTATCGATCAATAGGGCCAACCAACCGATTAACTTGGGAAAGGTAACATCATTTTTTTCTTGCATTTGTTCAAGTTCAACTTAGGCTAATCTTGAGGTGGTGTTGTGTTGTTTCTCTTTGCATTTATTTGTGTTTTGCATCTTTTAGGATAGTAAATAAGTGCACACATTGCTAGCATTCCCTTGACCCTAAGTTGGGTAACCTTTCCCTCAACAGGGGTGAATCTACCTCTTCTTCTTCATCTGGGACCTCGTTCGGGTCCATTTTGGTGTTCGTTCACAAATTTTTTGTCCCACTATTCATTTGATTCCCCATCCCAATCATTTTGGGTGTATCCATCTATCCATTAGTGGTCCCATCCTCCCTTTGAGTCTCCATCCCAATCCGTTTAGTCGAATTTGATCATCCATTTTGTCATCCTGTTCTCCATTTGAACCCCATTCTTGACCTGAGCGACCTTGCACTTGACTTGGGTGACCTTTCCCTTTACTTGGGAAAAATTTCCCTTGACATGGGCGACCTTTCCCTCAACAGGGGTGAATCTACCTCTTCTTCTTCATCTAGGACCTCGTTCGGGTCTGTTTTGGTATCTGTTTGTTTGCTTTTTGTCTCATTCTTCATCTGAGTCCTCATATCAATCCTTTTGGGTCTATGAATTTTTCCATTTCTGGTCCTACCCTCCCTTTGAATCTCCATTTGGATCCATTTAGTCAATTCTTTTTATCCATTTTGTCATCTCGTTCCCTGTTCGGGTCCATTCTGACTTGGGTGACCTTGCCTTTGACTTGGGAAACCTTTCCCTTGACTTGGGACACTTTTCCCTTTAATTTCATGACCTTGACCCTAATTTGGGTGACCTTTCCCTTAAGAGGGGTGAATCTTCCTTTTCTTCTTCATCTGGGACCCTGTTCAGGTCTATTTTGGTGTTTGTTTGATCATTTTTTATCCCATTCTTCATCTGAGTCCCCATCTCGATCCTTTTGGGTGTATCCATATATCCATTGGTGCTCCTACCCTCCATCTAAATCTCCATCCCAATCCATTTATTTAAATTCGATCATCCTTTTTGTCATCACGTTCTTCATTCGAAACCCATTTGGGTTTGTTTTGACGTTTATTCTTCATC